>CM053787.1:950179349-950419349 GCA_028749045.1 Cupressus sempervirens | reverse complement strand
TGTGTTACTCGTGGTCAAGCTTGTGATGTGGCTTTTGGTGGGGCTCCTATTGTGCCTCATTGTAGGGCTTGTCATGGGGATCATGTTGCAACTCCTAGTGTGTCTCCAAGTTGTGTAGGTCTTGGTGTGGCTCCTCTTGGAGGTCCTACACTTGCAACTCCTGCTAGAGGTCCTACACCTACAAGTCCTATTGCACCACCTCCATGAATCGATATTGATGCATTATTTGCATTTTTAGAGAAGGAGGTTGCTAGATTACAATAGTCTATATTGTTCTCTCATGATGGTCTATGTAGAGACATATATGCTACTATATGGAGGAGTTTATAGAATTTGACTAGTAGATTTAGAGCTCACCATTTATTTACCCCTAACATATTAGCTTCCATATCTAGGGAGCTTAGCGTTGAGATTTTAGGAGATGCATCTTTTGATGATGTCAAGAGGGTAGATCCCAAAGATATCATCAAATGACATCTCTTTCCATCATATGAGTGTTCACACAGTAGGGTGAGAGGCTACCAAGTTACAAATTGCAGAGATCCTATTATTGCTACCATAAATATCTATCCTCATTTTTTAGTTGCACATTATCATTATCCTCATAATGACTAGATACCTCTTTATTTTGTACAATAGTTGTATGTTGAGTTCTACATAGGGCTCAACATCAACTACTTAGACATTCTAGATTATTATAGACAGGGGCATGGTCAGATTGTAGATTGTGCCCTGTATCACAGTGCACAACATATGACACCTCCAAATGTGAGACAGTTCGTTGGATAGAGACTACCTCTAGTGACTCTAGCACATGTGCCTATTGTAGATAGAGTTGTCATTACTTCCTAGAGGGGAGAAATTGACAGTATTGGACACATTGCATCTATAGTTGCTACTATGACATCTACTTCTCTTGGTCATTATATTCACAGTCGACGGAGTCATCCAGGTCAACCATCTTTAGAGGCATCTAGTAGCACTTTAGGCACCTCCTATAATGAAGCATGTAGAGCTGCTGGATTACTAGTACTAGGTGATGTTAATTATCTTTTAGGATAGCATACACATATAGATTTATCACTATATTTTTTGGAGGATCTATTGCACAGTATCAGTTATATTTTAGATACATAGGGGATGCCAGTTCACTTAGTGATGGATGCCATTAGGCACCATTAGAGCCCCATAGTTCCACAGGCATAGACCACACCAATGATAGAAGATACACCTATGCATAGCTCATAGCATTCTGCACCAGGCTCATGACACTACAAATGGATTCAACATATGAGTTGTAGATGTTAGGATTATGGCTGAGGGCCTTGATGAATTTAGTGAGTAGTTATGAGGGCCTTCTGAGATTGATACCAGTTTGAGCATGGGATTATCATCATACATGGACATGTTATTTGGACCGAACACTTATTCTACACCATTATCCAGCCAGTTACATAGTCCACTTCACTCATCATTACTAGCAGTTGGAGATTGTGGTGCTGAGGATGGTTCAATATGTGTCAAAGTTTCAAGAGATGATGTTAGAGTATTAGGATGCATTGATGTTTTAGGAAATAGAGGTGCATCGATAGATGATATGATGAAGTCTGCTTCAGATCATCCTCCACGTCTGGAGACCCAGGTACACACACAGGCGCACACACACACACACACACACATATATATATGTATATATATGTACATATATATATATATATGTGTGTATATATATATGTACATATATATGTATATATATGTACATGTACATATATATGTATATATATATGTACATGTACATATATATATGTATATATATGTACATGTACATATATATGTATATATATGTACATGTACATATATATACATATATATATGTATATATATGTACATGTACATATATATGTACATGTACATATATATACATATATATATGTACATGTACATATATATACATATATATGTACATATATATATTTATATATGTATATATATATGTACATATATATATTTATATATGTATATATATGTACATGTACATATATATATGTATATATATATATGTATATATATGTACATGTACATATATATGTATATATATGTATATATATACATATATATATATGTATATATGTACATATATATATGTATATATGTACATATATATATATATATATATATATAATTTATTTTTAAATTTAAATATATGAAATTAAATAATTCAGCTCAGATAGATATTAAATTTAAGAACTATAATAATCATGTAGGCACAGGTTACTAAGCACATGATTACATCTAGTGTTGGGTCAGGGCATGTACATTGGAGAAATGATTCTATTGAGGCACCCAGTAGTGCTCAGCTACAAGTTTCAAATAGTTTGTGAAGTTATTTATGTTTCAAACTAGATATATGATATATGCACTCATATTTTTTTTGTGTGTGTATATGTGTATGTGTGTGTGTGTGTGTGTGTAGGGCTCAATTGATGTGCCTCGTCCATAGGATGTACAGGAGACTTGATTAGAAGGTCATTCTATTTGTATGCATCTTGAAGGGTTCGTCTAGTAGTAGTAGATTTATAAATTACATGCATGTATTTATATATTGGAGACTTACATACACATGTGTATTTGAGTACCTCGATGGCATACATACATGTTTCACTATTTATTTGACTATTTAGTACTTCAGTACTTCACTTTTTTATATTTTGTTACATGTATACATGTTTATTCAAGACTTACAGTTTGCATTATGTATGCATTCCAATATCTAGTCTATATTAGATGTAGATGTTTATTCTTGAGACATACATGTATGTGTATATTTTTTAAATTTTAGTAGAACATTCTTCATCAATTAGATTATAGATTTTAAACTTCAGATTTTATTGTGATCATTATAAAACTTTATTGTGAACATATTTAAACTTTAGATTTTAGATTTTATTGTGATCATTATAAAATAATCAAATAATCAAATTTGTTAAATCAATTAGTACGAAGTTAGAGGGATACATATTTGTTAAATTAAATTATCAATTAGCAGGGCTAAAGATAAATATTAGTTATATGTGGATAAAAATATGCTCTAGAACTAGGTAAGCTAGTACATTATTTTAAACAAAATTACAAAATATAATATTTAAAAACACATTAGTAAACTAATTTAAACTAAGAGTATGACCCTACAATAAACTAACATTAATATTTAGAAACTAATGATAACTAAGAACTTAAAATTTTAAAAACACATTTAATTCAAGATGAAATTCAATAGTTTGAAAAGAAGTTGATAAAATATTTTTTGCAAAAACGTATAAAATTATGTTTGATACATATCTATCTAATGATTGTGTAAGTTTTGGACAACTAACTTACATAGATGATGCCTATTTAGATTAAGTTATTATTAAATTCATCCATGGTATGCAATTAATATTATTAATTTATATAGTTTTTTAATAAACTAATGATAACTAAGAGTATGATCATACAATTAAAAACACATTTAATTCAAGATGAAATTCAATAGTTTGAAAAGAAGTTGATATTTAAGAATTCTAACATATTAAATCATCTTTGATACATATATATCTATGATTGTGTGAGTTCCATCTAACTTGTATAGCCTATTTATATTAAGTTGTTATTATTAAATTCATCCATGGTAATTGATATTATTAAAATATATGTACATTTAAAAAAACATTAATAAACTAATGAACTAAGAGTTATGACCTTGTACAGTAAACTAACAACTTTAAATTAATTCAAATTATTATAAAATAAATCGCAAAGGTCAGTTCAACCATGATGTACACTTATAACATGTAACATCTTCTCATGATCTTCGCTTCCTAGTCTCCACTTGCGATGTACACACTTATGTTTGACTAGATGTAGACAAAGCCTAGTAGCAATGACCAAGTAGTTGTATTGTAAAACCTTGTTGTTAAGTTGATAATAAACAAAGTGTATTCCATGTTGGACTATGTTATCTTGCTTCAAATATGTTCCCTCTATCACAACAAAACCTTCACCACAAATTTAAATATTTTTAAATTATATATATATATATATATATATTCATTCATATGTGTACATGCACACATGTATGTATGTATAATACCTATGGGGAATAACATTTCATCACTTTCTTGGAGATCATATAACTTTTTCCTCTCTACAGTACATCGCAATGAATAATAATTGATACCTTCATGATTTCTAGGCTCAGCAATCACTGCAAAGACATCTCCTGCATAACAAGTATACATACATGTGTATAGTATATATAAGATAGTTCAAATTGATAATTAAATAGCATGTTGAAATTAACTAACAAGTTGAGATTAATTTTTATGATACTTAACCACTTTTACCATCTAGAGATATGATTATAATCATTGGAAATCAATGGAATATCATGAAAATTTTCATCATCTTTATCAAATATATCGGTAACATCAAGTGGTACTGAAATCCATGCACCTGTATATCCATATGTTTGATTGATGCATTCTTGATAGACTTCATCAATGCAACTATCACAAAAACATGAGTATTCTCTAGTCTTCAATATCCAATTGCAATTATCTATACTCATGACTGAATGTAAGGAAAGTTTCTTTTCTATCCTATTGCAACCATGCTTGGTTTTTCTATTAACAGTTGAAAGTTCATTAAATTAAAAATATGGACAAATTAAATTTAAACTTCAATGAATTGAAAGATAAAACTCAACAATAAAATTTTATAACTTAGTTTCATAAAATTTAAACAGATGTACACATCCATATCTGTTATCTCCCAAAAGACTCTATATGGTACCTGTTGACTTGTTGTTGATGATGTCCTAACCTTGTTTGATGCAAAATGTGTCTTACACCATTCAAAAACATCATGTGCATCATTCATGCAAACTCCTTGATAATTAATTTGATACTTTTGCATAGCACATTTGATGAAAACTCTAGTACCATCATGTTCACCTTTTCAATGGCGACTCTCAAAAAAATTATGTATGTGTTTTATATTCTCATTGCGATGATATCTACATAATGCATAAAATTGTCTAGATGATTTGAACTATGCGGCACATCCATCAAACCAAACATAATGTCTATCAACATTTATGTTTCTTTGTTTCAAATAAGAAAAGAACATATTGAAGTGATGTTCTACATAGTGAATGTCATGTTCTTTATCATCACTTATATAAAAATGATATTCCTTTTTAATTACTTGTGCTTGAATTGTACTTTGAACACCATCCAAATATAATTGTGCATGTCTATAACAAACATGTACCATAATAGTGACCTACTTATAAAAGAAACAATCTATTTGAATTGCTTTCTGATGAACAAAGGAATAATTCTCTACAAATCAACAACCAAAACAATCATCCCAAGTGGGAAATTATCTCTCAAAGTTTGAAACTATTGTGCGTGCTAGTTTGCAAAATATGTATGATGAATATAAGGTTGAATCAAATTCTTAAATCTATCCATAAGTGATAGAATAGGTAACTCCTCTTCAACATATTCCAACCTTTTTGTCTCTTTCCCCAACTTTGTTTCATTCTTCACATAATTGTAACTTTTGCAATTAAATTTTTTTCTTACATCAATATTTTCAATTTTCAAAGGAAATAGAGCCAATTCACCAAATGTTTCACATAATCCTTTGATGCAATTTATTTGATCAACTGGATCATCTATTTTGTCACATAGAACGAATGATATAAACTCAATTCTCCTACTAGGAGGAGCAACATGAAAACCATATGTGTCTTCTAAAAACTTTTGAAATGCCTAATAGTGGAGATCAAACTCAATATGATGATGACAACATGTTTCAAACACTTTGTTTGACCTCACAAACTATTGCTTCAACTTTTCAAATAATGTTTGCCCAACTTTTACATTAGGATGTTCACTACAAATAGACACATATAACTCATGTTGTGTTGTGTCCAACCAATGTTTTTTATGATTTTTATATCAACCAGATGCAATCCTATGCCTGATAACATCTCTGCTACTCAAGGACAAGTGTTATCAATCCAAAATGATATGACTAATTTTTTTAATAAGTCTTCAATCCTATTAGAATGAGGTGCTCTAAACATGATTGTCCAATTGCCCTCCATAGTACTATCATCCATAATTAATCTTTTCTTAATATATTCTCTCATTTTTTTCCTACTACAACCAATTTTAGATGAAAATGAAGATATTTGTCTATTTTGAGGCATATTCTTATTTACAACAGACATCAACATCACTTTTCTTGTCATAGACTTATCTTTAGCTTGAGAGTATTTTCCTATGTTTCTCAAACCTTGTTTAACATTTTCAATCAAATCAGTTTACATGTTAGAAAATCTTCTCTTCTTTGATGCTGTGTCTACGCCTAACGATTTCAATGCATCTTGCAACTTCTTTTGTGTAAGCAAAAGTGAAAGCAACTAATCTTGTTCAACGGTTTTAGTGTTATCAAATTTAGTCATAATTTCTCTTATCTACTTATTCTTTGACCTTTTCTTAGACAAACATAAGGGTTGAATAGTAGCTACAAGTCTTCTCAATTTATCCACATCCATTTTAAGTAAATGATCTAAATTTGTATGAGAAATAAAATTCTTTTTAGATTGAGCAATATTTAGGAGTTCATCCATACCACTTCCTGCAACTAATCTTGGCCCTTCTTTGACTTTTATTACTAGAATTTCTATAGGGAGCGATCTTGAGCCTTCTCCAACATTCATTGTTTGAGATTTTGTAGGGAAAGATTCTGACCGTTCTCTGACTTCCATTATTTGAACCTCTGTAGGGAGTGATCTTTAACCTTCTTCAACATTTATTATTTTTAATTCCATAGGGAGTGTTCCCGATCTTTCTCCCATATGCACTTCTTCTACTTCTATTGAGCATTTTTCAATATTTTCTTCACATTGTTGATTATCTACAAAAATTTACAAATAAATCAAATTAGATTAAAAAAAAAAAAGATTGAAACATAATTAAATTTAAGACTATAAAAAAAAATTAATATATATATAATTACATACCTTGCTTAATTCGATGATAATTACATACCTTATTTAATATATATAATTACATATGTTGTTTAATTTGATGGTAATGTGCAACAATCTTCTGAAGATTTCTTTGTTCTACTTCATCGGATCTCTTCCTTGGATATTTGTTTTGCCTTCCTTTCTTGTTTCACATTATAAAATCATTAAAAAAAATTTACCACTTGCCTCAAGATAATTTTTGTGCAATAAATATATAAAAATGTTCCCTGGTATGGCTTCATAGTATGGCTTCACATTATTTTAAAACTGACCTATCTACTGCTACCATTTTTTCGAATGTTGGCACAAACATCAATAATGTGATATGTTTAGGTGAACATGTTAAACTGAATTTTTAGTAGTCAAAAAAATTAGGGGTGTGTGTTTGCTGTGAACACATGTTCACAGTGAACCCATAAAATATTTCCATAGAGAACATGTCAAATTACAAATTTTTTACCCTCTTTTCTGAAAAATATTGCCTCTTTTGATGCCCAAAATTGAAAATGATTAATCTGCTACTGTAAAATAAAAAATACCAATTTGTGCTATTGGAAGCAAGCTTTCCAATGACTATAACTATAATACAAATGATATTCATTAAGAATTTCAAATATGATCTTAACTCAATATAGGTTCATTACTAATTGAACATCAACTGACTTCGACACTTCCAAAAAATTAGTCAATTAGGTTAATTTTTTTGAAAAATATCTAAGAAATAGAATATCGAGATAGCTTTCTATTAGAAAAATAAATAGATTTATCATAAATTGAGTTCAAGTTATTTGTGTGAAAATGAATGTACATCTGAAATACTATTGGTGTCACTTTAAAACTTCATAAACTATACAATATTCAACCAAATTGAATCAAACCAAATGCATCTCTAAGATATTGATGTTACAAATCCAACACTGAAAGAATTACCTCATTATCTTTTCTAGAAAAAAATTTATTTGTGTCAAATGGACTATCACTCTTTAAAATATTGAATTTTACCATGTACCACTTTTTCGAAGGAGAAGAAAAAATTGATATAAATAACATTTTTTTTAAATTAAAAAATATGGTTACAAAGTATGAATTGAGTACTACAAATCACTAGTTGATGTCATCTTTAAATTATTCATAGTTTTAGAGATATAGTCACTCAAACATGAGATTTATTTCAAAAATATTGATTTTAGTGTCAAAATTGATCAAAAAGTGAAACCCATTATTGTGGGATCACCCACCTACCTAATATGAGATCAGCATCTCCTTGCATTGGTCGTTCTTTCTTCCCTTTTCTTGAGGTAGGATCTAACTACTTGTTATAAATGCTTTCGAACAACTAAGATGGGGGGGGGGGGGGGGGGGGAGGGCTGAATAATTTATTCAAGGTCCAAATGTCCTATTCAAAGTTTTCACTAAGTATAGTGAGCACCATTAGTAACATGCTACTCAATTCTCACTCTTCTAAAGTGACACTCTATGAAAAGCCTTCCCTATTAAACGCTTACAACACACTACTAAATGTGACCTTGTTGGAGGATTTAACCACCCTGATAGAAATGGGCCTAGTTAGAGGACTTTAGAACATTCACTTGGAATGCTACCCTATTAAAGGATTTACAAATGGATGTTAGGCCAACCTAAGTCCATAGCATTTTCATATCTAATACAATTGCTAGAGGGTATTAGAAAATCTTGACCTAACTACAACATACAACTTAACTTTTAGATCTCAGATCACTTCTCAACTCATACCATTGTCTGGTCTTCAATAACTGCAACTCTGACAGCTTGTCCTCTTTTCAAGCTTAGTCTCCTTAAGTCTCCATGCTCAATGTACCAGTGCAATCATCTCTTCATGACCACTTCTAGAAGTAGAGCCTCTGTGATCTTCCTTCTCCTAGATGTCTTCTCCTTGACATCCTTCTAACCACTTTATAGTTTGGCACTTATGCAGCAATAGTGTCAAGAACATTTGCTTCTTGGTCTATAACTCCTTAAATAGAAGTCTTGGAGTTCCTTTCTCACTCGATTCTTCCATTATTTAATTTCAATTCATATGAATTAGCTAGGATTCATTGCATCTAACCCATATTTTGTTTCCTCTAGAAACTTCTTGAATAATCCTCTTAAATTTGCCTAAAAATAGTTTACATAGAATTATGTGCAACCAACTCATCATCCTTATCTTCCAACTTGTTCACAAACTTCAAGGTAACCTCTTTGTCACCTCAGATTTGGTGAATCTTCATCATTTGAAATAATATAGTAGCTCAGCACTATTGAAATTTTGGTGCTCAGTACATACTATGTTACTCAACATCAACTATGTTTTTCCTAATGCTTGGCACCTAAAGATCACTCAGCACCAACTAATATTTTTCTGATGCTCGACACCTGATCTTCACTCAACACCTAAAGCTCACTTGGCACACACTAGAATTTTCTATTACTCAGCTCCAACTGAGAATTTTCTTGACTTAAACTAACTTGCTAGGCACCCACTAATGATCTTTGTTTGAGCTTTGTAGCCAACCTTGTTACAACTTCTTCCTCCAATGTTTCTAAGTGTGAATAACATCTATACCTTTGAGTATGTTATCAATACATCATATAACCGTTATCTTAACTAATCCTTGCATTCATTACAACATCATAACTCAACCCTTCTCTTAGGTGCTCTTGTTACATCTTGTTGATCAAATCATCTTCATCAATCAACTAAGTGATAGTACTTGGATCTTATAAGAAAATGTCATTCCTATAAATAGTAGGTTTGACATCAATGACAAAACAATGATTGAAAATAATAATATTCTTACTTTGTAACAATCTCCCTCTTTGATCTTCAACAATGAGCTTTTTAATCAGATTTCCAACAATCTCCCTCTTTGATCTTCAACAATGAGTTTTTTAATTAAATCCAACAATCTCCCTCTTTGATCTTCAATGATGATTTTTTTAATCAAATCCGACAATCTCCCTCTTTGGCATTGATGGCAAACCAAACTAATCAACCATCAGACTAAACTATTTAACCAAATGCTAACTAGGTTAGAACAATAAGTCAAATGCCAAAAACTAATTGTATTACCATTAGTTCTCACATCTCCTTCTTCTATCTTGATTGCTTCATTTTTTCTTCTCCCTCTTAGCTATTGTATCCTTGTCCTTTATTTCTCTCCTTCTATATTGCTCATTTTCTACTATTCTGATCAACCTTTTCCTTCTATCTTCATTTGATTAGTACCTCCATCATACATTTGATTACATGCTATTGATCAGTTTTTGACAGTGTCTCCCTCTTTGAAAATAATGCCAACGATGTAGTGCTTGCCCCTAGTTCGCATTTTTGCTAACATTGTTGAACTGTTTTAGGGCTAGTATTATGTTGATGGTTTGTAGCACTGTTTTGAGACTATCAAATATTGTGCTATGGATTCAGTTGATATGTGATGAGATTACTTGGTACTTTATATTTCATGTATGCATGATGATTATTCAAGTGATTTTAGTTATTGATGATTAGTAAGATGATTTATTATCACATGTGTTTTTTTATGGATACTTACCCCATACTTGCATGTGTATAGTGTGCATGTTTGCTATTATGTATGGCATGTTTGATATGGTTAAGTAAGGGAGTCGTAGTCACCTGCTAGTCGGGATCTACACGATGCACCACTTCTTGCCATTGCCTTTTTAGTTTAGTATATATTGTGCTTGTACATGTGTGGGTTTATGTAGGTTGCAGGTATCGGGCATCGACTTCCCTGAATTGTTAGGATGAGAGTACCCTATCACATCATCTCAATGATAAGAGAGGGGAGATAAATTCTCAAGTCCAAATCCCAACCCTTTAAGCCATTTGTCCTAAATAGAAAATTAGGACAAGTATCTGAGTTGAGTACCCTCCAAATATGTCGGATAATGTAATTCGTGATATTAACCCTTGGTTTGATTTTGTATGTATTTTGGCTATGATGGTTTGCCTATTTTTACCTTGAGAGTCTTTGATGTATTTTCTATTAATTAAGCCTAATTAAAAGATTTAATTAATGTTTTAATTTAATGGAAAATTAATATGATATTTTAATATTTATTTTATTTAATTAACTGGGAAATTAATTAAATAAAATAATTAAATTTGAAAATAAAAGTTTAAAGTTTAAATTTGGAATGTGACAATATTTATTTTAATAATAATATATATTGGAGTTCATTTTTAAATAAATGACTAAATAATATTATTATTAAAGATAATAAATATTTTAGCAATTAAGTTTTGGAAAATGAAATTTAAAAGTGGAAAATATATTTAAAATTATTAAAAGATTCTAGATTTCATGTGATTAAAATATATATATTAAGACTTAAAAAGTGGAATTATTAAAGTTAGTGCATGAGATTTAATAATAAATAAATTAAATTGGAAAGACTAAATTAAATATTATATTAATGATTGTGCATTATTTTAATATTTGCTCACATAGGAGTTGGCAAATTCTCGAGAGTTGTCATGTAGACAACACAAAAGTTTGCACTCTAAGAATGCACTAGTTGTCTACACTTAGGAGTTAGCATTTTATTTGAGCACATGGTGTCTACAACCTTAAGACTCATCTAGAAGGTTGGATAAGACTCATACTTGGTTGTCATGCTTATCTTCTAGTTGTTTCTAGAGACACTCTAGATGCATCTTAGAGGCTTTTAAATAGAGGCTCTCCTAGTGTGTTTGTACAAGCCTAAATGAAAGCTTAAATGGAAGCTACAAGCTACAAGCTAAAATGAAAGCTTCAAAGCTTACATGCATTGAGAAGCTCATATGATTCTACATGCTCATATATTTTTTACTTGCTCCTATGCTTCTTCTAGCACTTCTAGTCACTTGGAGTTTTTTGGTTGGCTTGGATCTTGGAGGAATTGCGAATGATGGAGAAGGAAGGGATTTTCTATGGACTTCTGAGGCATGGAAAGTTAGCATCAGTGTCCAAGTGCACTCGTGATATTCTCATATTCCCTTTTCACTCTTTCTCTTTTTGTCTTCATCATGTCTGTTATATGTGTCTGAATCTTCTCTATGTTTGAATATATCATTTGATATTGGAATCTAGATATGTATGGTTGCAAAGAAAACAATAGAAAACCCTAGATCCAATTAAGGAAGGAATTAGATTTGAATCGAGTTTGGGTTTAAATTAGAATCAAATTGATAAATAGATTTGAAAATGGTTTCTAAATCTATTGTCGAACCTATTAGAAAAAATTAATGGTTAAATTTAGAGAACAATTATTTTAGAAAGAAAACTCTTAATTTATAGATTTAGAAAATCTTGTATATGTTCTCTTTATATAAATCTGCATATATGTATATATAATATGTATATATACATATATGCTGTAATAATTTAAAATAGTCCACATATATATATATATGTATGTATGTATGTATGTACATATATGTATATGTAGATACACATATACATATATGTACATACATATACATATATATACATATATGTATATACATATATATATATATATATATATATACATATATATATATATATATATACATATATATATATATATATATATACACATATACATTTATATTTAAACTGCAGTGGAAATTTATTAGTTTGGTATCGCATAAAGCGTTATTGAAAAATGCTATTTAAAACTATTTTTTATAAACAAAATATATAAAGCAACTTTTATGTGTTGGGGTGGGTGGGGTTTATACCCACCACACCCACTCACCTCTTACCGGCGGTCTCCCTTTGCATTAGCACTGCGATCGCAGTGTACCCGACTGCAGAGGTTGCGACCGCACAACGACTTAATAGCCCGGCGATGGCATACTGTGCAGACCTGCAATGTATTCACACTATTTCAGCTTGCAGTGGTAGTTAAATAAAAACATTTTTACAATATGATAATAAAGTCATATGAATTCATATGAGATTTTAAGATTGTTTAATATTATTAAGTTTAAATGGTATAGTAATACAATGCGCCGGTAGTAATATATGTATATATTATTTAATATATAAACATTCGCTAATTAATATAAATATTTGTCATTTATAAATATTAGATGTTATTTAATATTTTAATGTTAATTATTGTTAGATTAACAATGTTATCATTTTTATTTAATAATAGTTTGTCAACTATTGTTCAATTGAATTGAGATATTGAAAATCATTTGATTAATGGGAAAACTATTATCATAGATTTATAACTTGTTATTAGTAATTAACAAGTTATTATTAATTTATTAATGAGTGTAGTTGATTTTATATTACGAAATTATTGATTATCAATTGCTAATAATGGAGTGGCTAATATAGTTATGTAATTGTTAATATAGTTATAATTAATTAATCTTTAATTGTAACGACTATCAATTATATAGGTTAATTGGAAAGAGATATTAATGTTTAAATGATATTCATCAAATGGTTGAATGAACGATGAATCCGATTCAAATATTGATCATTGTAATTAAATAATAAAATTATTAATGAATAATAAGTATAATTAGTTTTATATAACTACTAATTAATTCAATTAAATCTTAATGTTAGGAGATGGTTTTAGGGATATTGATTGATGACACTGATTTTGAGGAAGAATGCAAATGTTATAGGCAAGTAATTATTTTCAAGGAAATTATAAATTATTTATAAGTCTTATCTTAATGATTCGTGTAATGGGAAATGTTTCTTAAGGAAGCTATATTTAGTCACTAATGACATTGTTGTTAGCAAATAAAGGGAATCTGCTATCGTGAATTTATTTTAATATAACTTGTTATTAGCCATTAAATTATTATCAACTCAAAATGAAATATAGTTGATTATCAATAATACGGGTTTGTTAAGAACACGTTAGTATACTTTTAAAGAAAGATGAATGTGGTCATTACAGAATTATTATTAAGATTTTGAATATAGCTTGTTATTAAATATTAACAAGTTATTATTATTGAATTATTAATATGATCATTTGAGTATTGAATTATAGTTGACTTTTATCTTAAAGAATTCTAGTTAGTTACTAGTCAACTGACATTAATTAGAACGTTGCTATGATTATGTAATTATTAATTAAATCAATTAATGAGAGTTAATTAGATTTAATTAATAATTAAGTTATGTAATAGAGATTTAATTGATATAATTCTTTTAGCGAGATTGTAAAAAAATTGATATCAAGTTGATATTAGAACTATGATATTAATAATTAAGTTATGTAATTATTGATTAAATTAATTAATTGGAGTTAATTAGATTTAATTAATAATTTATGAATTAAGTTTTAATTGATATGCTAATATCATTTTCTCTAGCGAAATTGTTAGGTATTTACATCAAGGTTGATAAGTCGTACTCTTATGGCTAGAATAACGACTTTAGATATTTTAATGGTGAAGACTTCGTAATATTTAATTGAGAACTATTAGAATGTTGATAGGTCATGGATGGTGTACCTATGTTAATTGATTGATTAAATTGATCATTTTAATAAAATTTATAATCTTCTTATTCAAAGATTGATAATTGGCTTTCTTATATTTTAACGATTAATGATCCTTGATTTATGTTGGAAGTTGAAGTAACATTAAAGGAGAGTTAATCAATTAGAATATGTATCATAGTTAAATAAAGAGAACAAGTTAATTAAAGGTCAAAGATGATCAGTTTAGTGAATAATTATCCTTGAGTTATTCTTAGAAAGTTATTTTGAATAATGAAAGGATAATGCTATCGGGGAAACAAATGGGTGTACGTGTAGGTCAAATGGTAAATCCTATACACTTGAAGTATACTTGCAAATAGATAACTAGAAACCTCTACACTTAACTCATCCATGTGATATTAGTAAACCAAAACATGTGTTCGCATTGTGTATTCTCTGTGCTATTTGTTTTGGGTTTTTGGGTTGACTAGTGTTGACCAGTCCTAGGTTGTTACCAGAGGCTCAGGGTTATGAGATGTGATGGCATGTTGATTTTATTTGGTCTCGATCTTTATAAGCCCAACCATGGTAATGTGATCGTATGCTCTATGAAATGTTTGTATTACTAATTGTTATTGTTCATCAATCTTCATGTGTGAAGCTGAGATGTATGTGTATGAGACAATTGAGCTAATCATTTTTGAGTCATCGATCAGTTATCCTTGGATTATTTTCTAGTCACCATGATGGGACTAAAATGTGGATTTATTTCTTGATGATTTCATGTTGTGACATGTTTGACTCAACCATTTTCGAGTCTTCGATCAGTATGATTTTGAGATATTCTTGGTTACTTGTTGAGAACCAATGGATATTGTGATTTATTTTGAGATATATTTTGGTTATTGAGAACCAATGATTATTATGATTATCAGTGATGCTTTCAGTTGCCAATAGAGAACTGTTGTGGTCATGATTTTCTATGGATGCTTTTCCAAATCCTCATGGAGATTTCATGATTCTTATTATGGATATTTGATGCTTTTATTGTGGATATTTGATGATTTTTTTTATGGATTATCTTTTGGATTTTCTTTACAGTCACTTGTATAGGATTGTGGTGATTTTATGATTACATCAGCTTAGGGTAGGTTATCTACTTGTAGTGTCAGGAAGTGGCTTGCAATGGGGGCCGGGGCCCTAAGTGGCTGCCAGGGAAACTCATTGTAAGTTTGGTTAATAAGTGATAATATTTACACACTAAATGGAGATTAAATGAACCTAAAAAGATAATTGTTTTGATGTTCTTGCCCATGCCTTGAGTGCTTGTACAGACTAGGATGGGAGTAGAGAGAATGCATGGTTGTGACCTTGCATTCCATAGTATGCCTCATCAGTATGAGAGGATACTAGTGGCCGCATGAGATCAGTATAGACCTGTGGAGTTTAGCTAACTACTAGGGTAACTTGTACGTGATAAATGCGATGACACTTTCCCGCTTGCAGAGTAGGTTTCCTACATGTCATTGTGTGCCTCTGGGAATTAGATGTTGGTTTTGTGTGATGAAACCTTTGCGTTAGTATGCTTTTAGGATTCCTGGACTTATAGAGATTTATACTTTGTGGTTTTGATAGCCTGTTTGGGACTTGAGATTATCTCCTCACCATGGTGGGAGTGGACCATTTAGATTTCACGCGGTCGGGTGGTAGTGTTTTTTTTTCCACTCTTATCATTTGAGATCCGTCCAAGACACTGTGTCTGGAGTATTCTTGGTTGGTATTTATCTTCATTCTGTTCTTGGATCACTATGATAGATGATATACCTTATGATGGTTGTATTTATTGGTATGATTCTTATATTGATGATTTGCATATGTTAGATGATGTTATCTTATGCTTTACTTTATATGTTAGTAGGATGTTTTTAGGAGTGACATTCCTACTATGATAATACTGATGATCTCTTCGGTGCTTTGGAATGGTACACACGGAGGGATGGCTAGGATCCATGATGGTCTAATGATGCTATTAACGGTTGGGAGGAACCATGCACTTAGTTATTTATGTTTGTGATATATGGTTATATTTTATGATGGATGTTTATATCTTTTGTGATGATGTATCATGTATGACATGTGGTTTCATTTACTTTAATTTCATCATGGATTAATATTGGATGTTGATGTAATTTATTTACATAGATGTTTATTCTTTTAAGCCTTTCATACCTTGTAACATGTACAGTGGATGAATGAGCAATCTAAAATGTAATTACAAAAAAGGGACACATGTATATTGTTGGATGTATCATTGTTATTTCACAAGGATGTGATGTTAGATGAATGGTTGATTTAGATGTAATTCAACGTTAAGGGATCTTTAAAGAATGTAATCTTTTATGTTATGTTTACTTTTAGTTGGATGTTACTATTGCTTCCGCAGATGTTATGAATGGTTTTACTTTCATGTTTAAAAAAAAATGTTTGGCAAACTTTAGGTTAATTCTTTGGATCCCTTGGCGGGGCATTACAAAAGACATATTAGCATCTTAATATGCAAGTGTAGCTTTTGTAGGTTCATTCAATTTCTCCCTTTGTCACCCTACTTATGACTGATTTGGAACTTTAGCACTTCAATTACTTTAGGCATGAATCCTAAAGTGGATATCCTCTACATCAATGTGTAAAATCTTCTACATTCATCTCATCTGATGCAGGGTAGTCTTGCTTTTGCTTCAAGTAGCCTTGGCTAGGGGTATCACCACTAACTTACCTCTAAGATACTCAAAAGAATCTTTAGGTAGTTCTTTTGTGAAGATGTTAGCAATCTGCTCATTTGACCTAACATATTCCATCTTCACTTGTTTGTCTTCCACCAACTCTCTTACATAGTAATACTTGATTACAACATACTTAGTTTTAGCATTCATTATAGGGTTCTTTGATATGTTGATAGCACTTGTATTATCACAATAAAGTATCATAAGCTTAGTTACCTCTTTCTTCATACCTTGAGGCAATTGTTTGATCCATACAATATTGGTACAATTTATAGCAACTGCAACATATTTAGCTTTAGCAGTGGACTTTGAGCTGCAACTTTGCTTTTTGTTGGTCCATGTAATCAAACTTTTTCCTAAAAAAAGTGTTCCACCACTAGTGCTTTTTCTATCATCAATGTTACCTTCCCAATCTGCATCAGTTTAGGCTTTGAGTTCAAATTTTTCACTTCTCTTGTAGTACAAACCAAAGTCATCAGTTCCTTTCAAGTACCTCAGTATTCTCTTTACTTCCATTAAGTGATTTTGTCTTGGATTTGCAAAAAATATTGCCACTATTTTAATAGCTAATGCTATGTCCAGTCTACTATGTACAACATATTGCAGCTTTCTAGTCATTGATCTATACAATGTCTGATTCACTTCAGTTGATTCATCATTCTTAGATAGCTTATGTCCTATTGCCATAGGTGTGCTATCTTGTTTTGACTCTTCTAATCCAAATTTTTTGAATATCTCCTTGATATATTTGTATTGGGTAACAAATATGCCATGTTTCAATTGATATACTTGTAATCCAACAAAGAATTTTATTTCTCCAAACATTGACATCTCAAAGTCATGCTTCATTTGATCAGAAAAATCTTTTCATAGAAAATCTTTTCCTCCAAATATTATATCATCAACAAAGATTTCTGATATCAAAATTTCTTTACCTTTTTTAGCTTTAATGTACAATTTTTTGTTGTCATCTATTCTCTCAAATTCTATCTTCACAAGATATTTACACAATCTCTCATACCATGTTCTAGGTGCTTGCTTCAATCCATAAAGTGCCTTGTGTAGTTTGCAAACCATATCCTTGTTTTTTTCACCTAAAAATCCCTCTAGTTGTTCTATGTAGACTTCCTCTTCCAGTATACCATTCAGAAAAGTAGACTTCACATCCATTTGGTAAACTTTGAAACCTTTGTATGCAGTATATGCAAGTAATGTTCTTACTACTTTCATTCTTGCAACAGGGGCAAATTTTTCTCCATAATCCAATCCTTCTTGTGCATAGCCTTTGCAAACTAATCTAGATTTATTTATTGTTATCTCACCATTCTCATGAAGTTTGATTCTAAACACCCATTTGGTACCAATCACATTCTTATCAGCTAGTCTAGGAACTAGGGTCGAGGTTTTGTTCTTCTCAATCTGATCTATCTCCTCTTCCATGGTTTTATTCTAGTCATCATCTTGTAGTGCATCTTTCACTATTTTAGGTTCAACCTTGCTTAGTAGACATGATTCATTCCTCAATCTATTCCTTGTCATTGTTTTAGCATCCTTGTAACTACTGATCTAATTTGCAAGGTGATGTCTTCTCAGATACTTGGCTAATCTTGGTTCTATCTTTCTTTCCATGTTTGATCCTTCAACTTCAGAGTCATTTTTTTCTTCTTCATCTTGCACTTCATCATTCCTCTCATGTATATTATTTTTAGAGTTAGAATGTGCATTTTCTACTTTCTACAACTTAGCTTCTGAATGCAGCTCATCATTCACTAGTTGAGACTCGACAGATACTGAAATTTGTTGCTGATTTCCAACTTGATTTGCAACATTTTCTTCAACAATCATTCCTTCATAGAAGTATACAAATGATCTATAATCCTCTGATTGCTTAGTTTCATCAACCTGAACTTCTGTATGTTCACCAAAATTTACATTTGCACTATCCACAATCTTGTTAGTGTTAGTTTTCAAACACTTATATACTTTTCTTCTAGAGAAGTATCCAAGGAATATGCCTTCATCACTTTTTGCATCAAACTTGTCATTTCTAGTGTCTTTAAGAATATAGCATTTAGAACCAAATACATTGAAATGTTTAACATTAGGTGAGTGATCATACCATAATTCAAAAGGTGTTGCATTTGTACATTTCTTGACTTGAACTCTATTCAGTGTGTAGACTACAATGCTTACAGATTCTCTCCAGTACTTTAGTGAAACATTTTTCTTCATCATCAAGGTTCTAGCGCAGTCAATCACTGACCTATTCCTTCTTCTAGCAATACCATTATATGGTGGAGTTCTTGGTGTTGTTGTTTTCCTTTTGATACCTTTGTCATTATAGAATATTTCAAACTCTTTTGATGTGAACTCACCTCCTCTATCTAACCTTAGGCATTTTAGGTTCTTTCTTGTTTCCTTCTCAACTCTATCCAAATACCACTTAAACATTTGAAATGCATCAGATTTTTGCTTTAAAATCATAGCAGTCATCATCCTGGAATAGTCATCTACAAATAGCATTATGTATCTCTCTCCTAGGTAGCTTTGCACTTATATTGGACCACATAGGTCTATATGGACTAACTCTAGTACTTCCTTAGAAGTGTATGTTTTGCTTTTGAAGCTAGACTTTTTTTTTTTTAGCCAAAAGTGGCAAGCCACTATAATATTTATTATTATGATTCAACAAGGTCAACTGGGAAAGAATCAATGAAGAAAACCCAACATCATCCCTAATGATTACATAAAATTGTATATTTTGAGTAAATAATTACATAAGGTTATCACCCATCAAAATGCCAAAATCTGAAGATAACCCACTCTAAACTTTTGCAAAATATAGATACAAAAATTTTGGCATAAAGTACCTAGACATAGAGCTGCGAAAAAAAAGAAGGGAACACAACCTTTCAATTTTTCTTAGATAAAAATACAAGCACGAATAGATGATCCAAAACCAAAAATAACAAGGGGAATTCTGAGGCCAAGTTACATTGCCAAACTGTCTACAAGCCAATGTAGGTCAGAATTGACCGCCCCAATTGAATCCCCAAAACTCTGTTCAATTGGTTGCAGATTTACTGGTGGTGTATTCGACTGTACAGAATTTAAAATTTTTTGAAGCTAGACTTAGTCATCTTCCCTAGTTGACATTGTTTGTACATTGTATTTTCAGGTTTCTTTAATTTGGAAAACCCTCTAACCATGTTCCCTTTGCTAATGTTGATTAGATTATCAAATTTAACATGACACAACCTTTTATGCCACAACCACACATCATCAAGTCTAACAACAAGACATGTTGCATCTTCCATATTTAGGTAAAACATATTACTCCTAGTTTGTTCACCTTTTCCTATCAAATTTCCATTAGTGTCATAGATTTTAGTAGTTTTGTTTCCAAATTCAAGTTTGCAACCTACATTTCCTAACTGTGACACTCTCAACAAGTTGTAGTTCAATGCTTCAACATAGTATGTATTATCACATGAAATCTTCTCTGTAAGTTTAATAGAGCCTTTTCCTTTGATTTGACATGGAGCATCATTTCCAAATCTAACACTATTTCCATCATATTGAGTAAAGGTAATGAACTTACTTTTATCTCTTGTCATGTGATGTGAGCATCCACTGTCTATGGTCCACTTGTCATTCTTGTTCACATAGGTAACCAATGTTGTTTTTTCATCTTCATTTTTATTTTATTCATCCTTCATGGCCACATAGACTACTTCTTCATCATTTTCATTGGAATCTTCTTCAACAATGTAGCATTTCTTACCTTTCTCCTTGTAATCTTTGCTACCATCTTCTCTCTTGTTCTTGTACTTATTTCCTTCTTTGTAGTTCTTCTTCTATGTACTTCTACAAGAAATATGACCTACTTCATTGCAATTAAAATATATGATAGGGAGCTTACCTTTGAATTTACCTTTACCTCTATAGAATCTCCTAGCCACTACTGCTTTGAGCTGTTCCACATCTTCCTCATCTATGCTGCTATCACTAGATGCATGTTTTCCCTCTCTTCTCTTTTTTCTTGATGTCTCCTCCTCAGTGTCTTTTATTGTCATCTTGGACTTGAAAGATGATTCAAGGTTCTCAGGCCTGTAGTTATCAAAATTGGATAGTTCAAATGCAGTGAGTCTTCCCACTATTCTTTCAAAGGTTAGTTTGTTTCCTTGTACACACCTTGGCTCTTGGATGGCTAAAACTCTAATAGCATAGATAGGGAGCAAAGTTCTTAAGTATTTTCTAATGATAGTTTCTTCTTCCAATTGACCACCTAGACTTCTTATTGCACTCACCACTTCTTTCATTCTTGTAGTATATTGAACAACATTTTCATCTTCTTACATTTTCATGTCATGAAAATTTCCTCTTAAGATTTCTCTTTTTTCTCTTTAGACATTTTGATCTCCTCCATAGATATCTAGTAAGGCTTTCCACATCTTGAATGCAGTCTCACAATCTTTGATTTCATCATATTCTGCATAATTGAGTGTAGAGGCAATTTCTAGCATTGCTTGATTGTGCTCCTTTTTATTCAAATGATTTGCAGTAAGAGGTCCCATTGGATTTACATGTTCTATTCCAATTGAGGTTTTTTCATAGCCACCTATTGATCCAAGGTGCAATTTCATCAGACTCTACCATGCAAAAAAGTTGTCTTTATTGAGCTTTGAAACTTCTCTCTTGAAAATTTTGATCTTTCTACTTCTAGTACCTTGAAACTAAATTAACAGATGGCTTTGATACCAATTGTTAGAAATTCTTTAGAATAACTGAGAAGGGGGGGGATTGTGAATTAGTTATTCAAGGTCCAAATGTCCTATTCAAACTTTTCACTAAGTATAGTGAGCCCATTCAACTATTCATTCATCCAAGATTTAACTTTTCTAATCAAGAAGTTACTATAAATCAACATGCAATCATAATACCTAAGAAATCAACACATAACACAATGATTTACATGGAAACCCAATTTGAGAAAAACCATAGTAACATGCTATTCAATTCTCACTCTTTTGAAGTGATGCTTTATGAAAGGCCTACCCTATTGAAGGCTTACAACACACTACTACATGTAACCTTGTTAGAGGATTTAACCACCATGTTAGAAGTGGGCTTGGTTAGACAACTTTAGAACATTTAGTTGGAATGCCACCCTATTAAAGGATTTTCAAATGGTTGTTAGGCCAACCTCAGTCCATAGGATTTTTATATCTAATACAATTACTAGAGGGTATTAGAAAATCTTGACCTGACCACAACATACAACATAACGTGTAGATCCTAGATCACTTCTCAGCTCATACCATTGCCTGCCCTTCAATCACTACAACTCTCACAACTTGTCCTCTTTTCAAGCTTAGTCTACTTGAGTCTCCATGCTCAATGTACCAGTGCAATCATCTATTCATGACCACTTGTAGAAGTAGAGCCTATGTTCTCTTTCTTCTCCTAGATGTCTTCCCCTTGACACCCTTCTAACCACTTTTTAGTTTGGCACTTTTGCAACAATAGTATCAGCAACATTTTCTTCTTGATCTATGACTCATTAAATAGATGTCTTGGAGTTCCTTTTACGCACAATTCTTCCATTCTTTAATTTCAATTTATATGGATTAGGTAGGATTCATTGCATCTAACCCATATTTTGTTTCCTCTAGAAACTTCTTGAATAATCTTCTTGAATTTACCTAAAAATAGTTTACATAGAATTCTACACCACTAGATCATCATCCTTATCTTCGTCCTTGTTCACAAAATTCAAGGTAACCTCTTTGTTGGCTCAAATTTGGCAAATATTTGTCATTTGAAATAATCTACTAGCTTGGCACTATTGAAATACTAGTGCTCGGCACATACTATGTTACTCGACATCAACTATGTTTTTCCTAATGCTCAGCACTTGAAGATCACTCGGCACCAACTAGGATTTTTCAAATGCTCGACTCCTGATCTTCACTCAGTACCTAAAGATCACTTGGCACACACTAGAATTTTCTATTGCTTGGCTACAACTAAGAATTTTTTCAGCTTCAACTAACTTGCTCAACACCCACTAATGATTTTAGTTTAAGCTTTGCAACCAACCTTGTTACTACTTCTTCCTCTAATATTTCTAAGTGTGGCCAACCTCTATATCTTTGAGTGTGTTATCAATACATCATTTAACCATTGTCTTTATTGATCCTTGCACTTCATTACAACATCATAACTCAACCTTTCTATTAGGTGCTCTTGTTACATCTTGTTGATCGAATCCTCTTCATCAATCAACTAAGTGATAGTAGTTGGATTTTATAAGCAAATGTCATTCCTACAAATATCAAGTTTGACATCAATGACAAAACAATGATTGAAAACAAAAATCTTCCTACTTTGAAACAATCTCCCTCTTTGATCTTCAACAATGAGCTTTTCAATCGGATTTTCAACTATCTCCCTCTTTGATCTTCAACAATGAGCTTTACAATCAAATTTCCAACACTACTTGGGTCCTCCCTTTTCTTCATCCAATCACTCTGAGTCCCTTATCCATATTGAAATATCTTTATCTTAGATTCTTTTATCTTATTTATTGAATTTAATACATATTTAGAGATTCCAAAGAAATCCTAGAGGTTCTATGATCTCATTAATCCAATTAGGGACATAGTGTACCTCTAATGACCAATCACAAATACAATGCATTCTTGCTAGGGCGCTATTTTGGGGTCATTCCTTGAGTCCAATGTCCTAGTAGTTTTGGGGTGTTAACTCATAGGCGGGTCAACCTACTTGAGTTAATCAATTTAGAGCCTTTTATAAACCCAACATTTTTCTCCATTTCATCTATTGCAATTGCATATGCACAAGGACTCTCAAGCACTCAAGTTCTCAAGAATTTAGTCTTCAAACATTCTTCAAGAAAATTCCTCCATTGAAGATCAAGCATTTAAGAATCTAAGAAATTGAATGATTTTATCTTCAAGATATCATCCAATCTATTCAAGGTTCTTTGTTTCATCTTCTACATTGATTCATCTTCATTTTCTTAATCCAAATTAGTTGGTAAATTATGCACATTACACTCAATTTGAGAGATCCTATTATTGTAAGGTAAATTTGTAAATTTACTTTACATTTATGCAATTAAATTATTTCATTTCAAATTTAACTCCTAAACTGGTATTTGACTAAGGAAAACCCTCCATCAAAAAAAATTTGTTACAGGTCACAGATCTCCAATTGGAAAATAGGTTGTACATCAAATACCCTTTTGATCTTTCTTCAAAATTGTGAAATCAGAATCAACATTGCACGAATTTTATAGGGTCAAAGAGGTTAACCTTGGAATCAATGTGACACAAGGTCACCCTTATCCATTGAAAACACCCCTATTAGATCACTAAACAATTTCTAGATTTCAATATTTTAGGCCCAAATCTAGTGTTACTTATCAGTTTTGAACAACACAAAAAGCATAAAATTAGATCTATAAGGAATTTTCTTTTATCTTCCTTATCATTTCATCTTATCTACTTATTTTATTTACTTATTATCGAGCTTCCATTTTACACAATGATTAACAGTAGGAGTCCTTTTGAACTCCTCTCTTGAAGAGCTAATTTGGGATCAACTCCAAGGTTCTGAGTGATCTTGCAACTTACCGAAATCTACTCAATTGAAGATAAATGGGTTTTTTCATGAGGAATTTTTGGTCAAACTAATTTGGATAAGATATGTAACCTTCTATTTTTCAAGTAACCACAAAAGATATTTTAGTATTTTTTTTTTTATAATGAATGCAATCTATAAATGAAACTATATGAATTCCTAATTAACCAAGTGTTAGCAAAGAAAATAATAAAGATAAGATAATGAGAGATTAAAGAATATAACTTGAAAAGGAAATTCCTAATGGACATAAACCATAGTAACAGCACATCTGCAAGTTAAATCTTCAAAATGATTAGGTAGGAAACCAATAAAAATAGGAGTAGTGCTTCCTTAAATCCACTGATGCAATTGTTGATAGGAATTTAGTAAAAACTAAAAGATGTTTCACTTCTCATAAAATCACAAGGCCACATAATGTATGCTCATGCGAGACAAGAAGCTATGTAGGAACAACAGGATGATCTCTTTTCCAACTCAATATGCTAGCTAAATTCATCAACATGCGACAAACACCAAAACTAAAAGATCGCACAATCAAATCAACACAAAAAAATATTGGATCCATTATTATTTATGAAAATAAATTGACAAAAATAACACACTCTGGCAAGAATATCTACACTCAAAATGAGAGCACCAATGACATATATCATTTCATCAAAATAATGGCCTAAAGTATGTATTACATCCATGTATTTATCAGAAATCATCTCCTCCCTTTGTATTAGGAGAGAGAGTTCTTAAAATTCAACTCATTATTAAAAAACTAATAAAACAAATTTAATTATATAAAAACTAACTCTCCAAATGGTGCTAAGTAGATCTTCACCTTTTTTTATATCAATTAATGGGTGCATGAGCCTTTACATGACTTAAAACAATTAAAGAAGTAAATAAGAAGAAAGAAGTTGTAAAACAATTTGAGAGTCACTAGAAACTCTAAAAATAGAACTTTGGCATTCTTTGAATGTTTCTAGGAGTTGAACTACTAACACAATGTATTTCTAGTGCATGGAAAGCTCTAAACTAGGAATTTGTATTTAACTGTCGATGCACTATTACTTTTACAAAATTGTCAATATGCCACTATAAATAGTGCACCTGTGCACCTTTCTCACCTATGCACCTTGAACACCTATGCACCTTCAAGGAATTTGTGCAAGGTGCTCAATTCACCAAAAAATCAAAGTTTTTTTTTTTAAAAATGGTTTTTGAGTTTTTCTTAGATGAAGTCTGGGAGCACTCTTATATACTTATTTTTCCTTTCTGATGCTTTATACTATTTTTATAGCCAAACATTTTCATAGACTTGAACTCTTTCTGCTTCTTCTATCTAAACTACCCAAGTACAAATTTTGAATCTTATCATTAATAGTTTCATAGGATGAGGAACTTATTCTAGTTCATGTGTCCAACCTCTGTATTTTTAATCTTCAGTGTAAATTCATGAATCAAAACTTACATGTGACTCCTTTGAAGGTGGACATTACCAGCCTAAGTAAGATCTCTATTACTATTGTAACTAAGATGCTATGATAATTTGTACAATTGTGTGTTATGCGCCACACCTTTGTGTTATGTTCACTTGTGCACCTTCATGTTATACACATCTTTATGCACTGTGAAGTCTATTTGATGCACTATGAAGTCTATTTGTTGATGTTTTGTTCTCTCTGACTACTCGATCCTTCCTAGTCAAAGACCAGGTGATCCATATTATCCAAAATGATGAAATGTTTGAAAAAAAGAATCATATCTTTTTTTAACAAGCTTTTCTAGGCTTTTCTTAATAGCTTTTCCAGATGTCTTCTTCTCAAAATTTCAAGTTGAAAATTTCATCTATCTCTTAGACTGGGAAGCCAAAGGGTCCCTATTTTAGAGACTAAAATTAGATTTCTAGCACTTCTTTCCAATGGTGTAAACGGTTTTGAATTCTAAGCTATAGATCATAAGTTATGACCTCAAAGAGTTATCTAATACCATGCACATTCAATACCATGGATATCTTTCGTGCTATGGATAATTATGATGTCAATTTATCTACACAAAGAAGCAAACATTAGTTATATTATGTTAAAAAAACCTAAAGAGGACTCCACAAGACTCGGACTGACAAAAAAATTATTCAACACTAGTCAAAACAGACAAGACAATGGATTTTTCCTCCCAAAAGCTAGTTTTGTGCACTAGCACACCTTGGAAGGTGCACTAATTTTCCTTGGAAATGGTAAAGTGTGTAGCTACACACTAGCCAACATGTACACCTTGACAAGGTGTGCATTATGAGGGGGTTTGGAGTTCCCACCTTTGCAAGTGTACATCTTTGAAGGTGCATACCTCTGAGGGTGCCCACATGCACATGTGCACATCACCAGAGTGGGGATGAAGTGTGCATTTGCACACTTGGCACACCTGTGCACGTGCACAAGTGTGCACTTTAAGAATGTGAAAGTCTTAAACTTGATCTTTTTATCTATGTCTAATTTCTCGACCATTCTGAATCAAAGACTAGGGTTTGATCTAGACCTAAGGGAGGGTCCAAAATAACTAAGGCTTTGGACTAGATTCCTCATAGAGAATTTTGAAACTAAGGGGTACCCATTTTGTGACTCAAAATGGGTTGTGCATTGTGAGGCCACAACACATATCTATCCCTAGCTTTCATTATCTTGTATGGATCTCAAGGACTTTTGTATCTTTTCCCATCTTTTACCCCACTAGATCTAGCTTATATTCAATTCTCATTTATCACTTGATTAGTACTAATATTTCTAGATATAGTCCTCTCAAATTGTGATTGAAAGGATTGATTTCCTTGACTCCCTCTTTGAGTTGTGTATGTGTGGTAATGTGATGAACTTAGGGTTTCATATCCTTGATTTACATTTCCCCCTTAACGCCTTTACATTCTTTTATATATTTCAAGATGGAAATGAAAAAAAATAAGACTTTTACTTTGGAAAGTTTCATAACAATGACTCTTAACATTTTTTCTTGACCACCTTATGTTTGGGTTTAAAGACATGAATTGTGTCACATGCTAAAGGGTTGTATTAATAATTTTTGACTTATAATTTCTCTTTTTTTTTCTTTAACACGTCACATTTTATCCCATTCATATTATTCATTATCATTTCTAGTTTAATTAATATCTTTCTTAGTCTCTCAGTCCACCTTGTACCTTTATTCTATAATTAAATCATACTTTTATGTACATGATGCATCTCCACCACACTTTCATACCAAATATTTGTATTCATCATGGATTCTAATTGATGTCCTTTAAAAAGAACTTACACAACCTAACATCTAGTCTTCATGATATGAATTTTCACTTTCCATAGTGCAAAAGAATTTATCATTTCATTATGTTTAGTTAGTTGTTTCTTTTTCTAACCCTAGATCACCAATTAATTAAGGTAGCATTAGGCTATGTGCCCCTAGCATTTCATCATATTGAAAGTCATGAATTTCTTTCTCTATAATAACTTTGGTGGAAATTTTGGAATATAGTCTATATAAAAATCTAAAGATATCTCTTGCTTTTCTATATGATACCTTGGTTTATTTATTTTTTCCTATATGTTCTATATTTCAAGTCTCCAAATTATAGCCTTATGAATGTTTACAGTTTTTTAATAATGAAAATAACTTATCTATGATTATGTTCACTATGGTTAAGAAATGATGAAATTCAACCTTCTTTATATTCTTGTGTTTGTTTAATATAGATACTACTATCATATATAAATATTTTTACAAGACTGATGTTATGTCACAAGGAGACATCCCTTCCTAGACTATTACTAAATATGTGTAAATAATCAAAAGATATTCCACTAATGATTAATCTAATACTTCTAAAATGATTCAAGATGAAAAATATCAAAAGATGTGCACTTAATGAAAATGATTTCCTTTAAATACAAGTATAATAGTTAATACATAACATAGATTGAGTTCACATTTTAGTAGAAATGATAATAAATGTCACTACAACATTCTCACTATATTCATAGAAATGAACTATGACATGGAAATAGTTAACCTAAATGCTCAAATGAAAATATACAATGAATGGAATAGGTGAATGCATCAATATACCAAATGATGTATTGATACAGGAGCATCTTGCATGGGAAAATTATTGGGAAAAAAAAATTTGAAAAAAATATTGAAAAAAAAAAGACAAAAAAACTTGTGGAGGAGAGAGAATGTGACGAAAATTAGAGGAGAAATAATAAAAAAATAAAAAAAGGGAAAAACGAGAAAAGAAAGGAAAAAAGGAATTTCTATTTTCAAGGTGCATAGGTGGCATAATAGAAAAAAATAAAAAATAAATGGTTGTCATTCCATTTATCGAGGTGTGGGTAGAATTCTAGAAAGCTATGAATATTGTAGAAAGTTGTGGATATTGTAGAAGGTTATGGAAGTTGTAGAAGGTTGTGGAGGAATTCTACAAGGTTGTGGATAAGTCATGCATGGGGTGGTAAGTGCCTATTTAAGTAAGGCATATGAGCATTTCTAAATGAAGCTCAAGGAGTAGCTTGAGAAGTGGAAGCTCAGGAAGTAGAAGCTTTGGAAGGAAAAGCTTGAATGTGTGAAAGTTGGAAGGTGAGAAATTTGGAAGGTGTGAAAGAGAAAGAGGAAGTGAAGAGTGAGTTTTCCTGAGTCTATAGATAGAGCGCCAAATGTGGGGCAGTTTACAGCAGGATTGTGATGGACTTGTGAGTGTTACAGACAAAGCGCCGAATGTGAGGCAGTTTACACTTGGATATTGGATTAGGTTTGTGAGAAGAGCTAGTGGCTACGGTTTAGAAACAAGGAGGTTGCTTGGTGGCTTGCAAGCACAAGTTGAGATCTTAGAGGTTTCTACCAAAGTGTGGATCTGGGCTAGCTTGGGTTTGGATTGGATCTTGAGAGATCTTGTTGCATTCTTTGTCATGAGTTGGTAAGGGTGGTGTGGCCCTTTGTCAGTGGTATCAGAGCATACCTTCATCAAGTGGTATCAAAGCATACCTTCATCAAGTGGTATCAAAGCATACCTTCATCAAGTGGTATCAAAGAGGCCCATCATCAGTAGTATCAGAGCAGTACTCCATCAAGTGGTATCAGAGCAAGAGTTCCTGAGTGTACAAGCAGATCGCCGAAGTGTGAGGCAGTTTGTACCAGGACCTTGGTTGGGAAAAGTTTATCAGAGCTTTTGGATTGCAGATCTGTTGTCCTAGACTTGTGATGTGGTTCCTGATTGTTCATGCGAGGTGGCAGGTTGTGATCTGACTTGCAAATAATTTGGTTTTCACAAGGAGCATAGGAAGGATTTGTTGCAGAGGGTTTACGAAGATCTTGGAAGATGGCTCCAAGAGGATTGGACCCTAAGATTATTGCCAAAATCCATGATATAATGGAGAGGAATTTTTCTAAGATGCTTTCTCGGTTGGATGCTAGATTGGTTGATCAAGCTAAGAAGGTCAAGGTGGAAGGGGATGGTTTTGCTGATCAGTTTGTGGAGCATTATGCAGAACCTGCAGAGCAACTAGAGGTTGTTGCTGAAGATATTCCTAATGTTATCGATGTTGGGACAGATGTTGGTTTTCATGATCAATTGGTTGAGTTTGACATGGAGACTACGGAGCATTTAGTTGTGGATGATTTGGTTGATGTTGGTGGTGATTTATATCTTGCAGAGCATCTTGTTGTGAGCAATGAGATTGCTAGTGTTGAGAGTTTGGCATGTGTATATGGAGATCTACATGTGGCTGTTGATGTGGGGTTTGTTGCTATGGGTGTGAATTCACTAGTTGCTGATGTGGATGAGAGTTTTCTATTGAAGCATTATGTTCAGTTTGTTCTTCGGAGTGAGCATGCTAATTGGATGGTTGAGATGTTGGTGTAGAAGATTTGCAGGATGGTTTTGTTGTCTTTGTTGAGGTGGAAACCTTTGCTGAAGATGAAGATGGTTGAAGACCTTTCTTTTGGTGTCAAAGTGTGGGACACTTTTCTATCTACCAGGGGAGTCTGATGTAGGAGCATCTTGCATGGGAAAATTATTGGAAAAAAAAAATTTGAAAAAAAAAAAAAAAATTGTGGAGGAGAGAGAAAGTGACGAAAATTAGAGGAGAAATAATAAAAAAAGGGAAAAAGGAGAAAAGAAAGGAAAAAAGGAATTTCTATTTTCGAGGTGCATAGGTGGCATAATAGAAAAAAATAAAAAATAAATGGTTGTCATTCCATTTATCGAGGTGTGTGGGTAGAATTCTAGAAAGTTATGAATATTGTAGAAAGTTGTGGATATTGTAGAAGGTTATGGAAGTTGTAGAAGGTTGTGGAGGAATTCTAGAAGGTTGTGGATAAGTCATGCATGGGGTGGTAAGTGCCTATTTAAGCAAGGCATATGAGCATTTCTAAATGAAGCTCAAGGATTAGCTTGAGAAGTGGAAGCTCGGGAAGTAGAAGTTTTGGAAGAAAAAGCTTGAATGTGTGAAAGTTGGAAGGTGAGAAATTTGGAAGGTGTGAAAGAGAAAGAGGAAGTGAAGAGTGAGTTTTCCTAAGTCTATAGACAGAGCGCTGAATGTGAGGCAGTTTACAGTAGGATTGTGATGGACTTGTGAGTGTGTAGATAGAGCGTCGAATGTGAGGCAGTTTACACTTGGATCTTGGATTAGGTTTGTGAGAAGAGCTAGTGGCTGCAGTTTAGAAACAAGGAGGTTGCTTGGTGGCTTGCGAGCACAAGTTGAGATCTCAGAGGTTTCTACCAGAGTGTGGATCTAGGCTAGCTTGGGTTTGGATTGGATCTTGAGAGATCTTGTTGCATTCTTTGTCATGAGTTGGTAAGGGTGGTGTGGCCCTTTGTCAGTGGAATCAGAGCATACCTTCATCAAGTGGTATCAGAGAGGCCTGTCATCAGTGGTATCAGAGTAGTACTCCATCATGAATAATTAAAGACAAGTGTATAGAGATATGTGTTAATGAAGATAGAAAAATGATGTAATGGAAAAGAGAAAACCCCTCATAGGGTTGTGTCATTCATTTTTAGCTGCATTTATAAAATATTCTCCCAGATAAACATATTGTATAGATCTCTATAAATTATTAGTACCATTTTTATGCTAGGTGACAATTTAATCGAATGTTGATATGCAAACCAAAATGGAAATTTATGGGATTGAACTAAGCATCTCATGAAACCTTGAAAATGTCAATTGTGCAGTTAATAAGGGGCACTCTTTAAAAACCAAAAAACCTAACAAACTTAAAATATGACTAGCAAGGTCTATTAGGTGAACATAATAAGGCCCTTGCATCCTTTGTCAAATGTGGTACGAATTTTTCCTTTACAATCGGAAATCTTTCATTTCTTCTATACATTGGGATTTTTTCCCCTCACCACATTGTTCAAAAAATGCTCCCTTAAAAAATAAATCATGCTTGGATCTCCACACACTATGTGAATTGTCTTTGTGCTGAGTGACTTGCTTCTTTGTATAGTCATCTGGAGCCATAAACACATTCCCTTGACTCAAAATGGTGGGATTCGCACTTCCTCCAATAGTGTATATTCCCCATGGCTCATAGTAGTTGTTCACCACATGAACATACCCTAATCTAGCTCTGTTGTGTCCATGTCAACAAAATGGTTGTTAGATTTTACATTTGAAATTTATCTTCTCACCAACATTGGAGGTAGAAAAGACATTTTAATTACCTAGGCATTCGTTGCATGAGCTCAGGTCCAAAATGATTGAAGGCAATTGTCACCCTCATGTGTTTATCAATTAGATCTAAATCACTATTACCTAATAACATCACCTATGATTCGCAATAGAACAAAAAGTTACTATGATACCTGATAAGAAACTGCACGTGCTAAAATTAGAATTTAAACATCACATTACATGCATTTCAAATGTCTTAAATATTTAATAGTTAAACTAGTCAATCACATACTTGAAAATTTTTATAGAGTGAAACAAGAAAATCATTAATTTACTAATATTTTTAATACATATAATAAATATATAATAAAATTACAATTCAATTTACTATCAGAATTCAAAATAATACTAGTATTAAACTATGACACTTGTTATTGTAGAAAGATAAAGTACTATTGTGCAATGATCAAATACAATTTAACGTTCGTAAAATATCAATTTAAACAAACAAATATAACTAAAGATCTCTACATTTTATGCTTTAGTATGAACTCTAAAGAGCTCTACATTTTACAATTTAGTATTTAACTCTAAACAATTTGTGGAGTGGGTATTTATCGCAATTAGCAGTCGATGCTTATTTCTAGACCCAATTTTTCCTTGGAAACATACATGGGTTAACATGTGATTTCAGAGGGATTGTTTAAAAAATCAAAACTTAGAGACTAGTGTCATTTTGGGTAAGGCACCCAAAGAAATCAAAGCAATTGAAGAATGTTCTTCATATCGGAATCTTAAATCATGCTTAAACAGCTGGCTCTAAGTTTTGATTTGTTCAAATAACTAATCAAAATCTTCTAACTATACTTTTTAAATAATTCACAATGCACTATTATATCAGGTTAACCGTCCAATCAAATCAAAAGTTAGAAAATGTTTGATGAAGCTAAAACAAATGGCGCATTCATTTTAGGGTTTTCAAGCTGCTCACCTCGTTGTGACTGAAAAAGCGGTTGTTAGAAACAGTGACGGCAGCAGAGCCAAGAGTTACATCAACGAGCCCATCCGCACAACGAGACATAGTGTTATGATCAATCCAAACATCCCTCGACCTCTCAATAGATATGCCATCACCATCTTGTGGGTAAATGTTGACAGTCCCTCTCGCCTTCGAAATCAGAACGTTGCCTGGCGAGCTTGGCCAGGAGTCATGAATGTTCAATCCATGAATTATAACGTTCCTCACATTGGACACACGGATGCAGGCCCCATTACTGATGGTTACACGCGCGCCCCTTCCATCAATTGTGGTGTGACTTGAAACAAAGAGGGGTAACTTAAGCTGTATCTCCATATCTTTCGCAAAAACAATCTACACTGCTCCACGAAGCATTGATGCATGTCTCAGCGTCCCTGGCACCGGATGTGAAGGGTTGTCATCAGAGCTTGTGACGGTGTAAATCATTCCTCCTTTTCCTCCATTTGCTCCGCTCCCAAACCCCACTGCACAGTCTGCGAGTTTCATTCTATTGTGCTCCCAATTGGGGTCTTTTCTCCAGCACTCATCAATTACATTGTACTGGGATGTCGCCAATGAAGCCTCAAAAGTAACAAGAGCGAAAACCATTGTTACTATAAGGGTGACCATCATGGAACTTTTCAAGGTACAATTGAACATATGAAAGTTCAGAACTAAAATACAAGAAATAGATTCTCGTATTGTTGGAGAAAAGATGTCAGTTAACAACTTTATATTAGGGTTCTCAGTTAGGAAATAGTATAGCTAATTGTGTGTTGAGGAAACAGTTGCAACTGGAACTACGCAGAATCACACATTGACATTTCTTGTGGAAATATGCTTGCCTTCATCTGTGCAGAGAAATTTGCGGTGCTTCCCTATTCAGGATTGTTAGTTGTAATCAAGTGAATATAATTCAACGGTTATGTTGTGGTGCATGTGCATTTGAATGCCAATTAAATTGGAAATTGTTCCCCCACGTAGATTCATATCGGACAATGATGTGACATCGAGAAGGTCCTCGTAACTCCCAAAAGAGTTAAGTCAGCAAATGTTACTAGTAAACTATTGAAACTATTGAATTCATGAAAATATACCATTTAATTGTCGAAGAACTTTTAGTGTATATATATATATATATATATATATATATATATATATATATATATATATATATATATATATATATATATATATATATATATATATATATATATATATATATTTATTTGATGAATAATCTTTTTCTATCAATAATTAATATGCTAAGATTACAATTCACAAAAAAGGGTCCAAGAATACAAGATCACCTCGCGAGAGTTCACGATCATGAAAACCCCAATCATCTTTGGGATTGGGGGGCAGGTTGGGAACAGTCCAGTTGTCATTAGCAGCAGTAGCAGCAAATCAATGGCCTGGACAACATCCTTAATATCTGGCCGCGGAGGTCAAATTGCCAAATCTAGCTGAGGCCATTTCGTAGAGACCACTTGCTAAGCACTAGGAGGAGGAGCCGAGGACTAGCCAATGCCACCATGGAGTAGGGAAACCGAGTGGTGCCTCCATCCACCATCACCACTGCTGGGAGAGCGGTGGCAGGTAGGAAGCCTAGGAGCACAGAGTGTGCGAATAGAGGCCTAAGGAGAGGCGCCGCTGGCGGTGGCTTCTAGGTGTCAAGGTATCAACCAAGGCATCTGGAGGTACCCTGGCAATAGTACAAGGGGCATTGCCCCAATGATTACACAACTCTTGCAGATGAGCCACCTCCAAAGCCACCTTGTTTGCTTGAACTATGCGAATAGAGGCCTAACGAGAGGCGCCACTGGCGGTGGCTTCTAGGTGTCAAGGTATCAACCAAGGCATCTGGAGGTACCCTGGCAATAGTACAAGGGGCATTGCCCCAATGATTAAACAACTCTTACAGATGAGCCACCTCCAAAGCCACCTTGTTTGCTTGTATCTGCATAGTAACATTATTACAAATGCACTCCTTAGTGTACATAGCAATATTAATATCAAGAAAAGTATGAGTGGAAAGAACGATATTTCTATCTTTCCACAGAGTGAACAAAATCTTCATCATGAAGCTATGCCTGATGTAGGTAAATTTTCAAGGTATTCTAGGGGAATTACCTAAAATAGCCTTGTGCCAAGAAAAGGGTTCAAGCCTAAATGACATAAAGAACTCATGAATCCAGTGCTAGTAATTTTGAGCATGTCTACAAAACCAAAAAGTATGCAAGAAAGGCTCTGGTTGTCCATAGAAATGGCATCTAGGATCCGAAACCCCAATATGCTTAAGCTAAGGCCCAAGGGAAAGACCTTGAAAAGCTAGGCACCAAGTGAAATGGGCAATCTTTGATTTTGTAATAGCACTCCAAATAGTGTCAAAGCACTTTCTCCATTGAGAAAAAGAAGATTACAAATGTCATCTCTGATTGAGGGTATACACCATCAGCAGATGGGGAGAAATCCATCTATAACCCAGACTTGGTTTGTAACTGGTGAAAGGAGTGTCATGATACCACTTCCAATCATGCAACCAAGGTCTAACAGATGAAATACCCACTTTATGAATTAAGTGCACTACAATTAAATAGAGCAATAGGTCAAAAGTCTATTAATTTGAACTAGCAAGATGGTACTAGACTTGCATATCTTCCCAAGATCTGAAACTCATGTAAACCCTAGAGAAAAGATCTTTCGAATTTTTGATGCCTCGCTTGAAAAAATGTAGAGCACTAGCACCTTGAGTCTTGGAAATGGGAGTACCTTGGATGGCAAACAAGGGAGACCACCAAATGCTCTCCTAATTCAAAGAGAGTTCATTATGGAACTCATCACCAGACTAGTGAAGCCAAGCTTGATAGTTTTCCATGCTTTCCATATGCTCTTGATAACAAAAGAGCCCTGTATGAGCACAGACTGTCACATGATGAGGAGGGTGTGAAAGCCAATGCCCTTCCATATAGGTTGGTTGATAGGAAATCTGGAAGAAATGCAATGCTGAACTAAAATCTTCTAGGCTTCATCTCTAGTGATGTCACGAATAATCCATTTGGCACATACAATAAGGCCTTGCTTTTGTGTGGAAAGTAGGCTGAGGCCTCTAGATTCTTTTGGAGACAACAAAAATCTCAAGCAACTCTATGAAAGTCATGATGATCGAAAGAAACCTAGAGAAAATCATGAAGCAATCTTTCCAATTTCTAATAGGAGGGCTTTAGAAGGAACCCAAGATGAAGAATAATAGACATGAGTAGCCACAAGAATTTTTGAGAAAATCTAGAATTTTCCCACAGGAGAAAGTGGTTTTGTAAGCCAATAATCTAGCTTCTTGGTAATCTTGGCAAGCACTACATTCCATAGATCAATAGACGAAGCTTGAAAGGAAAATGGAATGCCAAGAAAGTAGAAGATCTCCTCATGAGCAACCCATTTACATTCAAATTGGCTGAGCCAAGGTGGCACTAGCAAGAAAGACTAGCGATAGAAAAGCATTTTATGCCATTAAATAGCAGAGCTAGAGGGTTGACAAAAAGTGACAAGGCAAATTAAGGCATTTTTGATGATTTCTTCATCCTCCAAAAGAGTGAGAAAGGAATCATCAAAACAATGGCCATTGATCAACTGGAAAGATGATTCTGGCAAAGAAATGCCATGAACCAGTCTTGAAGACATAGAGTGGGCTAGCAAATAGCCAAATCCTTCAACAAGAAGAACATAAAGTGTTGGAACTAGAGGGCAACCTTGCTTAATGGAACAATAAAGCTCAAACACATTGGATTGGGAATTATTGATAGTAATGCAAGCATTAGCATCTCCAAAGAGCATTTCCATAGACTACAAGAAGTCGGGACCAAAACCAAGAGCCTAAAGCATAACCAAGATAAAAGGCCATTCAATGTGATCATAGGCTTTAGCAAAATCAATCTTCGAAAAAATAATCAACTTCTTGGACTTGTGAGCCCACTCCATGCCTTCCTAGGCATCAATAATATTGTCCAGACTATATCTGGACTTGATAAAGCTAGTTTGCTCAGGTCACACAATTAAAGGCAGGAGGTGGCAAATTTTGAGAGAAATTACCTTGCTAATAATCTTATAAGACACATGTAGATGGGTAATGGGCCTCCAATTGCAAATATCTTCTAGATCTCCAACTTTATGTATGAATATAATGCTTCCTTTTTTTATAACTGCTCCTAATATTTTAGAATCTTAGGCTTCAAGATAAACTTTGTAGAGATCGGGACCAATATGCTCCTAGAGGTGTTTGTAAAATTCACAAGGAAACCCATCATGCCTAGTGGATTTATCATCAGCCATGGAGTAGACTACCTCTTTAAGGTCGTAGAGGGTAACAAGTTGGTCATAAAAAGCATATTGCTCAACTACTAGGTGGTTTGGAGTAATAGAGATACACTTTTTGAGAGCTTCCTCCTGAGCAACCAAATTACCCTGCGAAGCAAAAACATTCTCATAGTGATAAAAAAAATGCTTGCAAGATCTCAGGGAGATTGGAGAGAATATAAATGTCTTATTTAATTTTTTTAATCCCAAGATTGGTATGACAAGCTCAAAGAGCCTAGAAGAAATCCTTTGAAGCTTTATCTCCAACTTCTAACTAGTGGAGATGAGCTTTGATTTGGGCTCCTCAAGTGGCACAAGTATCTACAATCTATTTATCATAGAAAAGTTTGGAAATCTAGATATGCAAATCCACATCAAAGGGATTAAGGGTGAGAGCCTCAAAAGTTTTTTTGAGCATGAAAGAAGTGGAGTCATAAGATAGCTTTCTAAAAATTGCCAACTACCACCCATATTTTTTGAGCACAAAAGAAGTGGATTCATAAGATAGCTTTCTAAAAATTGCCAACTGCCACCCATAAATGCACAGAAAGAAAGGAGTTCTGGTAATGGCATCATTCCAGCATTGGATGCAATGTATCTAGGAATGCGAACGTGGCTTCAGATTCTAGACATGTAGGATATGAGCAATAGTGGAAGCATGCATCAACATAGATGTGTTGAGGAAGAATTGCTACTTGACAACTTTCTAGACAATTGTTTGTCATGATATGACAAAATAAATGGGATAGTGGTCATATAACATTACATCTAACAAGAGAATGATAGGTAAATCATGATCCTTAGGAAAGGAGAAAAAATATTGTGTAGTAATCATGACATGATTGAGATGCTTTAAAATGCAGTTAGAGCTAGCTCAAAAGTTGGACCAAGTGTGCCAAACCCCACTATCTTGGTGGTGATTAGTGTTGGGATTAAAAAGGCCTAATTTAATGTGCATTTCTATTTTGCATCACCCAAAAAAATACACACGCAAGAACATTCCAAAAACTATGTCATAGGGATTTTGTTTATCAAATGCCCTTTATAGATTTTCTTCTTGTTATTTATGGGCTTGTGAAATCCAAAAACTAAACCAGAAAAAATTTCATCACCTCTAACTGCAACCACCTCCTTTCAATCCTCCACCATTATTTGGAATTTGACATGCACCACCCTTTGTCTTTTCCTATTCCCCGTGCTTCTCTTCTACTTTGGATGAGCAATATGGAAATCCAACTCCTTCCTTCCCATCCCTTTATTAAAATTGCCAATTTACTCCACTAGCTTGGTCCATGCCACTTTGATCTAGGCCTTATAGGTATCTTTGTCAACCCATGTTGGCCACCAAAAAAACCCAAATTTCTCCCATTTTCTGCCCTCCTCTATATTCTCAAAGTATTCACTATAGTCAAAACCCTTTTCTAGCTACACCCTTTCTAGCAAGGAATCAATCCCAAAAATCAAGGCTGCCGAGAATGGCATCTTCATTACCCACTTGTCCTCTTTCTCAAGAAAAGCTAACACTAGACCCCAAGCCATCACCATCACTACTATGTCGACATTGATTTTCCAATGGTGGGAAGAGTTTTGAAACAAATCCCCACCATTTCATTCACTATTTCTACAACACCTTGCATTGAGTACTTTAGTAGTAGTTTCAAACTCATATTCTAAACCAAGCCAAATCTTTCTGCTACCTATTCTCTTTAAAAGTAAAGGTAGATTCGATCCTTTTTTCCTTTTCTATCACTTTCAATACTATTTTGATTTACTATTTAGAATGTTGAAAGGGACCTTTTTTAACTCCTCTATTTAAAGCTTGTCAATAGTTTCCTTTCTTATAAATCTTCCCAACACCACTCTCATTAATCATGTTTTTTTTTTAATGTTTGTGCATCCAAGTTCATTATGAGTTCATTTATTATAGATCTCCCAAATTGTGTTCATTTTTCTTTATTGATAGTCCTTTATGACATCATTCACCTTCCATTCCCACACCATTACATAAGACACTATCCTCTAAAAGAATTTCCCTTCGATACCCCATCAAAATTTACTTTCATCCAGCCTTTTGCTGGAGCTTCTCAATTTGGAGATTCCCTCTTATTTTCCTTAGAAGAATACTTCCTCCTCATTCCTACTACCCCAACTTTAATTATAGGCCATTATTTTTTAATAGCTCTATCATAACTCATAAACACACATTTTGATAAAAAAAATTCCCAAACACTACAGCACTAACAACTTCTATTGAAAGGTCAATCCTTTTCATTAGCTAGTCAATATCCTTTGACATGTCTTGAAAAGTCCTCCTATTCCTCTCCTTCCACACTTCCCAAATGACAATTGATGGACTCACCCACCATACACATTCAAGCATGTGTCTCCTCATCATTCCTTGTCATGAGGTAAAGAAAGCCTTGAGAGAAGGGCTCCATGGTCCAAACCACCCCAATTTTCCCTGAAGATGACTCCAGCATTTAGCTGCAAAGTCAAAATTCAATAGTAGATGGTCAACGCTTTCCTCCTTTTTTCCACACATAACACTTTTTTTAGGACCCTAAAGGCCAAATTTCCTTCTTCTATCCTTTGTTAGGATTCTGCCTTATATTGCTAGCCATGAAAAAGCTCCTCCTTTTGGAAGTATTTCTTTATTCCAACATAAATCCCCACCTTCAAAACACACTTCCTCATTATTGTCAATTATTTCATAACCAAGTTTAACTGAAAACTTACCAGATGTTGTACACCAACTTATCCTATCTTCTCAATTAATGATGCACATTTTTCTTCTATTGAAAATCTCCCTCAAAGATTGTTGTTGTCCTTTAGAAAGACTGTCAACTGTCCAATCTTTCCACTCGCATTCTTTACCAAGGATTCCCTATTTTTGCACAACATAGTTATTTACATTCTTTCCCCAAAAATCATAGAATTTTTATTTCACCTCTCTATCTGCACCCTCTTCATCTAGAGATTTATAACCATTCTAGGATTCCTCCCAAAACTTTGCACGATTACCATCACCTATGACCCATGAAATATGGTCTGTTATGACATGCCTACAAGATAAAATAAAGTTCCAGATTGATGAACCTCTTATTGGGTTTTGATTTTTTAAAATCCTTATGTTTTCATTTGAGTCTAAATATTTGGCTCTTAGGATCTTAACCAACATTTGATCTCTATCGGTTGAAATTTTTCAAACAAACTTAGCACCTAGGGAAATTTTCATAGTGTTCCAATCTCTAATTCCACCTCCTCCAGACTTTCTTGGTCTATGAATTTTCTCCCACTTAAGTAATGGCCATTTTTAATCCTCTCCCACACCACTCCAAAAGAATTTCCTCATATTCTATTCCACAATATTAATCGCCTTCCTTTGGATTTTTAAGCACATCATTAAGAAAATAGCCACTATTGATATAACTAATTTTAGCATCAAAATTCTACCTATAGAAGATAGCCATTTACCCTTCCATCTATCCATTTTCCTAAAGAATTTTTTGGCCAGAACCTTCCATGCTTCACTTCAATTTCTCCCTTGAAATAAAGGGATCCCCAAATACCTACTTGGTAAACATCTCTATTTAATATTCATAACTCTATCAATTTCTATTCTTTTATGAAAAGGAGTGTTAAAGACAAAAATTCAGACTTTGCCCAGTTAACCTTTTTCCCAGAAACTTTCCCATAGATTTCTAGAGTCTTTCTCATCAGTCTTGCTTCCTACTATGAAGCTTCTCCAGTTAAAAAAGTGTCATCCACAAATTGCAAATGTGAAATTGGATATACACCTGTAGCCACTTTAACCCCTTTCCAAACTCCACACACTCTTTTTTCTCTAATCTGTCTCCTTAGAACTTCTTCCTGAATTATAAAGAGGAAAGGGGATAAAGGGTCCCCTTTCCTAATGCCCTTTTCAAATTCAAATAAACCTTGGGGGCTTCCATTTACTGAAACAAAGAATCTGACAGAGCTAAGGCAACCCTTCACCCACTTTATCCATTCCTCATTGAAACCAATTTTTTTTAGAACTTTGAACATAAATTCTCTATTTACCTCATTATAGGATCTCCTTATATCTAGTTTCACCGTTATTTTGCTAAGTTTTTTTATTTTTTATTGAATGGATCATTTCATGAGAAATTACCACTCCTTCAAAAATAGATCTTGTTAGAGAAAATCCACTTTGTTCCTTTGAGATGACATCATTGAGAACCAACTTTAGCCTATTGGCAATCACCTTTGAAATGATTTTATATAGGATATTGCACAAAGAAATAGGTCTAAAACCCTCAAAGGTTCCACACTGTTCTTTTTTTATAACTAAAGTAATAAAAGTATTATTTATATCTTATATAACAAACCCACCTCTTCTAGACTCTTTGATCATCTCCCAAATTTCCTCCTCTATACAATTCCATAGTAATCTGAAAAATCTCCTTGTAAAGCCATTTGGTCCTTGGCTTTTATATTTTCCTAAACCCCATAAATCCTTTTTGACCTCCTCTCTTGAGACTTCAACACTTAACATTAAATTCTACCTATCTATTACACAAATTGGAATGCACTCCAAAATCTCCTCTGCTAAAACCTACCCCTCATCCTCCACCCTCCCTCTTCCTTTGAAAAATTCTACCACCTCTTGCTTTATCAACTTTGGATCACTTAGCACTACCTCTTGTACACTCTTGATAGAGAAGTTCTAATTATGAGCTCTTCTAATTTTAACTGAGTTATGAAAAAACTTTGTGTTCCTATCGCCCTCCTTCAACCAAGTTTCTCTAGATTTCTGTCTCCAAAACACTTCTTCTCTCAATAGGATTTCCTCATATTATTTTTTCAACCTCTTTTCCTCTTGGAAAACCTCCTCATTCATCCCTTGTAGAATTATTTATTTATTCAAAGTTTGAAGAGATCCTTCCAATGCACCTTTTCTCTTAAAAATATTTTGGAAATACTCTCTGTACCAGACCTTTAGCTTACCCTTTATATGTTGTAACTCCTTAAAATATTTGAAAGCCTTATTACCTTCCCATACTAGGGCCTCTTTCCACCATTTTTCAACCATCTCCTTAAACCCATCCACCCTTAACCACATTGTCTCAAATTTGAAAGGGCAACAATTAGGAGCACATTCTTCTTGAATTCTTAGGCTTATAGGAAAGTGATCTAAACCATAGATAGGTAAAATCTCAGCTTCTACCAACCAATACACCCTTTTCTATTCCCCCCTAAAAGGAACCTATCAATTTTTTCAACTATATTAACAAATCCTGGCCTCCTTTTATTCTAGGTGAAATTTCCCTTATTTAAAGTGAATATTAATGAGACAATTTTAAATTACAAAGGTAGAAAAAACTTCTTGTTTGGTCATTTTCCACCCCTTTCCTCCTTTTTTTTTCTTTTGGGTATAGGATAGCATTGAAGTCCCCCCAAAAATAGTATTTTCATCTTGTAGAATTTCTAAAACATCTATTAAAGTTTTTCATAATTCTCTTTTCTCTCTACTTTGAACTGGGCCATATTCATTAAGAACATTAAATTCATATCCTAATTTTTTAAAGGTTACTTTAATCCATTCCCAATTCTTTCCCATCTATATTACAATTCTAGATACTATATCCATATTCCATAAGACACAAATCCCTCATGAAGCTCCCTCTATTATAGCCCACTCACTATGACATCTTCCAAACCTCCTCTTCACACCTTCCACCTTTAACTTTTTTTCTTGCACTAAGACCACATTTGGTTTTGCTTGATCAAGACCTCTCCTGATCAAGTGTATTTTGTTAGGGGCATTACATCCCTTGACATTCCATGAAAAAATCTTCATCCTTTCTAGGAGGGGTTCTTCTCCCTTCTTGATTTCAATTTTCTCTAGCCCCTTACACTCCTTGTAATTTGGATCAATGTTTGTAGAGTTCTTCGTTCCCTTTTTTGGATTTCCCCAATTTGGGCTTTATGAATTTTAGTTCCTATCTTTTCAATGGTTCTTTTTTCTTTGAGGGCCATAGTCTCCTCTACACTGAAAAATTCTTCTCCCCCTTCAACCTCCCTTTTTGAATCTTCCTCATTTGAAATTTCCTCCAAGCTTGACTTCCCTGAGCCTTCTTTCATGTTTTGAATTGGAGAGATTTTAATGTGTTTAAAAATCTCTCCCATCCCTCTTTCTTCCTCCCCTTCCATAATTGATTGATATCCTTCATCTTCCTCCCACCCTTGATGCATTCCCTCTTTCTTTTCAGATATCTCTTCCTCCCTTACCCCATCTCATTTGGGCATTTGAGCTTCTTCTTGGTTAGTACCCTCACTTTGTTCTCCCCTTACTAAAGCCCTACTAACAACACCATCATCCACCATTGGCCCTTTCCCCTACTCTTCCCCTAGTCCTTCACTTTCATGTATAATGCCCCTAGATGAGTGTCACCCCCATATTTTTTTGGTTGTAGTGACTATTGGGAGACACTCCCATTAACATCTCTAAGGTCATTCTCCTATTCCACTCCATACTCTCATATGACACTTTCCAAATTTCTTGACAATTATTTTCTTTTACTTTTAACATCATTGCATTTTCCACCTCTACATTATCCCTTTTTTAAAAAAAAATCTGCCATATCTTTCTCCTCTTCCCTTATTTGGGCCATCTCTATCACCTTATAGAGTAACCTTTCCTCTTCTTTACCTTTATGACAACCTTCTTGCTTACAACTTTTTGAATCATGTTCCTCACATAGACATAACCTACACACCATTAGACCTTCTTCCAAAGACACTGGTTGTCTCTAGACTATTGATTCAATGAAGATTTCAACCATTTCAAGAAATGGGTGGTATTCATTCCACATTATGCATAATCTTGGGAACATTTAAAGAGTTTCTTTATCCACCATTTCAACAACCTTAATAAATGCGGCTACCTTATTTCCAATAGTTTTATAACAATGTTCCTACCTATTATTTCTTTCGCAAGATCAAAGTTTGGGACCCATTTTTTCATATAAAACCCAAACCCTTCCAGAAAATAAGGGCCACTATTCATAATCCAATCTCTAGCTTGAGCCATTTCCACTATAATCATGCAAAAGCCATTTTTGAAACTTTTGAAATCTTTCACCTTTCCCCACTTCTCATCACAACAAGTTTTAATCTGTCCTATTGTTGGCCATGGTCCTCCCCTTTCAAGAAAAATACATTTCCCTCCAACAAATCTTTCCTCTCCTTCATAGGACCGCTATCGAGCACCACCCTTTCTACAATGCATCTTGCAATTTGTTATTCCTCTATTAGTTGCTTCTCTTGGTTTTCCACAGTCTGTGGTTTCCTTAGTCTTTTGGCACTATTTCCAAAAACCACTTACCCTCCAAGATTGATTCATGTGAATCTTGGCATTGGGTGATTTCTTTGGCCATTTAAACTATGACTCTCTTTCATTTTTCCATTTGCCACCATTCTATTGTCCTACTCTTTTCCACTAAAAACTTCCTTGAAAGTTTTGGCTCCCATTTTGCCACCTCCCATTCCTATTCCTCTAGTAGTTCCTACCTTTATGTCTTCTAAATGACTCTAAGCATCCCCCATAATTACCAAAACTTCCATTATTTTGTTAACCCTCTAGAAACCTCTTCTAGAAACCATTCCTCTAGTGCTCCACCATCCTTCGATAGATTGATTTGTTGTTATCAATGTTCAAACTAGACCATTCAATAGTTTGGTGTCAATATTTACCATATTTTAAATAGGTACCTATGAATATATGTTTCTTATTAGAAGCAACTTGCTCACTAATGTCAACTTTAGTCAACTATTTACCTTGCTTTTTTCCTTACTTTTCTTTAGTCTTCAATGCATAGTGATAAACATTTCCAACTGAACTAAGTTTCAACATACTCAATTCACTCAAAAATAGAATTTCAAAACATTCACATACCTTACAACCTTTTTCTTGGAAGATTTATGATGTCTAGATCTGATATGTATCTTGTAAATTTCTTTTGTATAATTCTTCATAGACATGTAATCCTTCAAGTTCTACAACTTCTCAAGTAAATTCAAGTACATTGCATTTAGTGTTGAAATTGATCCTTCATTGTACAAACCAAGGGTTTCCATTTACTAATCTAAGTTTCATTATTATATTCTCTATCCTTCTGAAATTGTTTCTAGAACAAGGCACCATGACCTTTCAACTTAGTCTTTTCTAACCTAACTCTCTACAAATATGTAATATTTTCAAGCTCAAAGTAATCCTTAGGTTCATTAATATAATCTCTTGATTCCTCAGAATCTAAAGAATCAGAATTATTTGATAATTCCATTTTATGAATCTTACCAACTTGTGTTATAACCTTCAATGATCTTAGATATTCTACAAGGATCTCTACTATTGGTACATCAAGATCTTCAATAGCTTTAACATATTCATCTTCAGTTTTAGGATTTCTTCTCAAGTTATTCGTGACATTTCAAATCTTGTCTCTCATATCAGCTATGAATTCTTCTAACATATGTCCCAATTTCCTAGGTTTCATTCTTCTAAGTGACATACTGAATAACAACAAGGCACAATTGCCTTAAATATTACCGATCAGTCCACCAACAAAGAAGATCAGTAACAAATCAAGTTTTACAACTTCTCAAACAATTCAAGTATATTTTCTTTAGTTATGAAATTAACTTCAATCTACAAACCATGGGTTTCTATTTACTAATCTTAGTTTGATCATTATATTCTCTATACTTTTTTAATTCTTTCTAGCACAAGGCAACAATACCTTTCAACTTAGTTTTTGCTAACCTAACTCTCTATGGATCTACAATATTTTCAAGCTCAAAGTAATCCTTGGGTTCATTAATCTAATCTATTGATTCCTTAGAATCTAAAGAATCTAAATTGTTTGATACTTTCATTGTATGAATCCTAGCAACTTGTGCCATAACCCTCAACAATCTTTGATCTTCTATAGGGATCTTTATGTGTCATACATCAAGACATTCAACCATTTGAACATATTAACATTAATTGTAGGATTTCTTCTCAAGTCATTCAAGTCATTCCAGATCTCATTTCTCATCTTAGCCGTGAATTCTTCTAACATATGTTCCAAGCTCCTAGGATTCATTTTAATAGGTGATGAAGTTCAAACCTTGGTGGTCTTAAACCAACAAGGAAGACCACATCTATAACACAACTCCAGAAAAACATGAACAAGCCATGTGCATTTGATAGGCATAACTAAGACCTTCCACCTCACAAGCAAGGAATTCAAGTCTTTCCAAGCTCACTAAGCTTAACCACTAATGGATCAGAAATAATTAGATCCAAACAATCTCTGATAAGTCACCAAAAACATCAACCTTCTATCAACAAGATCTAACCTTCAGTTGTGACAAGTCCAACCAGATCAAACCACACTCTAATACCATCTGATGCAGTAAAAGGCATGTTCACCTACAAATGAGATAACCAAGCCTCCAACAAATACAACAGAAAAAAAGTATAAAGAGATTTAATTGAAAATAACCCATTTTCTAAACAATAGACCTTCATATACATCATTGAATACTCATAGATTCCACAACTTGCATTCAAAATGACAAGCAATATGCCAAGTTGTATGGCCTTCTTGGTTATAATCAATTATATTCCATATTGTAGACCATACTCAATATTCTTGAGCTCTACCTTTTTTTATCAAGTGTAACCACCAAGATGTTACTTGACTACTTCGTACTAAGACTCAATGAAATTGCATATTTAGCCATGAGGACACACAGACCAAATTTGAGGTTATAGTGTCCAATAATAAAACATGTATTATACAATTTTAGAGTGAGCCTCACTTAAATAATGACTAAATACATAATAGATGGAGTAACATTATGTAGCCTCTAGTATAGGTCAACACTTTGACCAACTATAGAGATCCAAGAGTGGGTAAGCTAACTCTAAAATATAGAATCTCACCAAATCAAATACCAAGCATCGTATGATGAACAATATAGAAAATCAGCAACCAAGAAGATGATAAAATTTATTTCATTTTGAAGTGGGATTTCTTTAGCACCTTATTTTTGAAGTTGATACAATTTATTTCTTATTGATGAGATGGAATTTTTTAAGCCTTATTGTTCTTTGAATGGAATTTTTAAAATATTTTTTTGGCCCATTGGGATGGTAGTTGAATACTAAAACACCCTTGTAGTATAAATGAGTGGTTCAACATACACATACCAAGTTACACAAGATGGGGTAGGCAAGTAGATCAATGATCCATTTGCTACTAAGGTTCTTTGCCCCAAGTTATTGGCCCACTTGCTGACAAGCCCAGGTACTTTGTTGAATATTTATTTTTCATCCTATTGATTTCTTTTATGGAATGAGCTCATGATATTATTTGTTTCTTTTTGAAGTAGAATTTCTTTTGCACCTTATTTTTGAAGTTGGTACTGTAGACACCTAAATTTGATTACACTGCTTTGGTAATCTAATTTAGCCATCTCTAAAGGCATCATTAATTAAATTCTTATTTAATTAATCCTTTTCCATCCCTAGTTGATTAATTTAATTAATCATCTATAGTCCTAATTGATAAATCAAATAATCTATTATTTATCAATTAAATCCTTTTCTCCTATCTAATTCCAAAAATCCCCATTTATTAAATAAATCTATTTGATAAATGAAATCCTCAAATTTAAAAACCCCTAACCTATCTCTAATCCTCCATTTAGCCTAATCCACCCCATCCACCCATACTAACCAAGCTTAGCCACTAACTCACCCACCCTCATTAATGCATCCACTTGCACATCTCTAACATCCCTAAGCTAATCCTAAACCCAAGCCTAATCCACCCCCTAATGTTGTCACATTCCTTAAACAAGTTTAAGACTTTCCTAATCCAAACCAAAGTCTCCCCTCAAAAAACCCAACCACTAAGTCATGAGTGCTCTTACAAAACATAAAGACTCTTACAAGCCCACTCATGACTCTTACACCCATCTTCCACACTCTTCCCTCCTCCACACTCATTCCTCTTACATCCCTCTTACATACTCAACCCCACTCATCATGCCTTTAACCAACCCTTTACCCTACCCTCTCACACTCATCCTCCTTGTGAATAGTGTCACCTTCCCATTGGTGCTAAACAAGCACAATCCATGTGCTCTCCTTTGAGTGCATCCTAGCCCTCCTTAAGCCTTCATCCATCTTTGCATCTAAGCCCTCCATCCCTCTACCCCTTAGCCTATAAATTGAATCCCATCCCAAGCCATTTCATCAACAATCTTTGAGCTAAAGTTACCATGCTATTTTGAGAACCAAAGCCATCAACCATACCCTTATAATGCCAAATTGAGAGCTCACAAAGCTACCAATTTGCCATTACCCATCTCCATTGAAGCAGCTTTTGAGAAGCTTGAGCATACATCCACAGCAAAAGGACACATCTACAGAATCAAGAAAGCATGGAGTGCTTTTTCTTGTGAGGTTTGCACTTCTTGTTTTCTTTCTTTGTCTAAGCATATATGTGAATTTAGTTTTTGGTTTGTGAATGTTTACTTTATTTGTTAATGTTCTTTGCATACTAATTCTTGTTCTACATTTTGGCACGCCCGGTGGGACCCCACTATGGGTCATTTAATCATCTATTTTCATCTATATGTCATTTTTTCTAACCATCTAATGTTTGTTTTTGTTTGAGTGTGTTGTGAGGGTGTTTTGCTTGTTTTTGCAGGTTAAAGAACGCACTTAGGAAGAAGAAATACCATCTTTAAAAAAATCGCATTTTTCAACTTTTTTCGCGCAGTTTTGGCGTCTGCAACCTGTTCTGTCTGCGAAAATCCACGTCTGTGCAAATCGACGTCTGCAAAGATCCATGTCTACGCAAATTGACGTCTGCGAAAATCCACATCTGCGCAAATCGATGTCTCCGCCACTGCCAATCCAAATTGTCATCTGCAAAAATCCGCATCTACGCAAATCGGCGTCTCTGCTTGTCACCTATTTTTTGTGCCACAAATCTGTTCTGTCGTCTTTGAATACTAGCGTCTTTGTATTTCAGTGTCTTCGTATTTTGGCATCTTTTCCTACTTATGTTGCATTTCTATTTTAAAATCTTTATTTCTGTAGGATTTAGATCATTTTAAGCATTTTTACGCGTAGAAAAAATAGCAAAAAAAGTTTTTAAAAAATTTCCCATAGTTAAGCTCTCGTTTTTGAAGATTTTGGCTAACTAACTAAATTGCTTTTTTTTTGTTGTCTCATTGCAGGTTGGAGCACATATGGAACCACTAACCATGTTTCTTGCAGGTTTTCATGTTGCTAAAAAATGAACTTGAATGCTTAACCATTTGTCTTTGAATGCATGTTGCTAAAAAATGAACTTGAATGGTTAAACACATTTTCCATTGAATGAATGTTGCTCAAAACACACTCTTGAATGCCATGGATTAAAATCAACTTTCCTTGGAATGCATGCTTAAAACAGCAAATCCAATCTTGAATGCCAAGGATCAATTAACCATTGAAATATCAAACACTTCATTTGGAGCTTCTAAAATTGAACAAAACAAATCTCTTTTCCACATGCAATCTAGGTAAAGTTTGATTTTTGGACATTTAAGAAACTTTGTTAAGTTAAAATACAAATTTACAAAAATCAATTTGAGTAGTTCCTTGGACTCACCTCTTTTCTAATCACCCATCAAATATTAACCATTGGTTGCAATCTCAGCGCCATTTATGGGGATGGGTCTACTTGAAAAAGGTGTTAAATGTTCCACAATCTAACTCACTCACTTGGTCTTTGAACATTTGCTTTAACTTTATCAAAATTCTTAAATGGCCAAAACTCTAGATTAAATCGATCACACTTCAAGTTTGGGCACTAAAATTGAACAACAACTGACGTAGAGAGCCTCCAGGCGCGTGCTTGAAATCGAATCTCACACACTTTTATTTTGGGCTTAAAATAAACTCACACTCAATCTTGAATGCCCTAAAGAAAATTAATCGATACTTGATGTGGAGGGCCTCCGGGCGCGTGAGTTTGCTTTTGTTGACCCTAACTCTTCTTATTGTTTGCATTCTTCAATCGATTTACTTTTGTTGGCGCTTCAAGTTGGAATTGAACATTGTCTCTTAAACATGAGTGCTTGCAAAGTCTAGATTAGCACACATAAGAGTCAGTTGGTAAAAGAACAAGTGTGTTTTTTAGCCCAAGGTCATCCAAGTCTTCTCTCCCCTTGTCATCTTTCGAGGCCATCTTGGGTGCATAAGATTAGGATCCAAAACTTTGTTTCTTTTTAGGAGGCCTACTTGGGGATTTCATCACCCCTTGGACGACCTCAACTCCAGCGTTCTGGCGGAGTATAAGAATCGGGAGGTGAATTGAAAGACACCTCTCTTGGGATCAAGATTTTGTCATTCGGGCTAAGCCTCAAGGAACTTTATACCCTTGAGAAGTGAAAGAGGAGAAGTGGGTTACCGCTCCTCTCGGCTGTGTGACATCCTTTTGGTCTCATCTACGGATTTGGGCCTCACGTACCTTGCGTCTATCGAGGAATCCCTAACTAAACCAACTGTCAACCTTGCAGAAAACCATCTAGGATGTTAATGTGTTTGGAGTGACTGATCGAAACATTTGTAGAACATACACACTCCTCAGCACAAGTATCACATTCTGAGAACCACAAACTTCTATCTGGGTGTTCCTATCTATTGCTTGTTTTTATTTATTGAATGAATGTTTGCCAAACTTGGTCAATCCTAGCTTAGGGCACACTTAGCGTAGTCACTGCCTATTTTGGAAGTTGAACAAGTTGAAGCAAAACAACTGAGATTTTTCCCAAAGCCAAGCAAATTCAGGAATTTATGTCAGAACAACCCAAACCCAAACAGAAGTTTCACAAGGTCAAACTCAAGCCATCTCTAGCATACCAAGAACTTTCAGCCAAGAGAAAAGAAATAACACCAAGCCCACGAATTGCCAAACTCCACAAAGGAGAGGACAAAGCTACCGACGAAGCACTTCAAGAGGCCTGGTTAGAGCGCACCATCAAATTTAGCCAACATCCAGGAGTTAATCCTGCTTACGCCTTACCAACTAGGCATGATTTCTATGATTAGACACCCTTGTTTCTCCACATCTTCTTGGATAAGCTTCACTTTAGAGTCATCTTTGTAAAAAAGCCAGCCATCTTAGGTTATCCCCTTAAGCATTATTAGCTAATCCATCTCATTTAGGATCATATCATCTAGCTAGCAATCAAAAATCTGCACATCTAAGCTTTCAAAATTGTTGTCACCTTGCTAAAAGTTTGCCATTCCTAAAATCTTCCAAATCCACCAATCTCACCAAGGTTATCCCTTTGACAAAGCTTTGTCTAGGGTAATCTAGCTTTGTCACTTGTTATCCCTCATCACCTTGAGCTAAAGGTTGGGATCTGCAAGTGGTCAATCTCATGTTCTTCCTAAAGGATCATCAGTCTATCCTTAAGTTGACACAATCACCACCAAGCTTGCACATAGGAAAGCAGACCTTTTGCGCTTTGACAACATATCTTTGAAGTTAGAATCCCCAACCCAATCCTCCTTATGTTTTTTCATATAGATTTGCCTCAACCTAGGAAATCATTTGCATAGAAAAGCCTTCCCCCTTTTGCATCCATCAGCATTATTGCATCTCATCCCTAGGAGCATTTTTCATGCCACCCGTCACTCGCTTAGCCAAGAAGAAAGAAACAATGGAGCCCTATCATTTGGATCGAACAGCCTCACCCCCCTTAAGCACTCAGCCATCCTTCAGCCCAGAGCAAGCTATGCCATCACCTACTGACATTGAAGCTTTCATGAACCAACCAGGAAATGCAGTATTGGTAAATGCCATTATAGACAAAAACAAAGAAACAATCATGGCTAATTTTCAGAGGGACAATGTAGGAACCTTTGACTTTGGAAGACCCCCTCCATTATCAGATCCATCTCACCCGTTGTTTGGGTAGCTGCCACCACCCATAGGCTCTTATGATCCAAATTATCCTCAATATATTCCAAAAGAAGAGCCTCTAGCCAATCCATATGACCCAACAGACCCAAACATACCATCATCCACCCAAGTTGAAATCTCCATGCCGCAAGCCAACCCAGCCACCACCACTCCATCCTTGGTTCATACCTCTCCGCTCCAAACCCCCTTTACTCAAAAGACCTCACCGTTCACCCCCTTCACTATTGCTGCTGCTCCCAAACCTAGCCTTCCAAATCCACCCATCTCCCAAATTAGTGCTAGCATCTTTGGCCAACCTCAGCAATATACAACAAGAATGCCACCCATGGGGCCAAGTAATCAACCTTTCATCGCCCCCAGCTTGTTCACCACAGCCCAAAGTACAATCCCATCATTTCCATTAAGTCTTGGGAGCTCAATACCACCAGCTACAAATCCACAAGCTACTACGTTCACTCCGCAAAGTGATCAAAACCCACAAGCTACTGCCAATCTTCTACCAAGCTCCCAAGTGACCCCAGCTCCCACCACCACTCTACCAAGCTTCCAAATCCAGCCACAAAGCTATCAAACCCCATCAGTTCCATTCCCAAGCTTTCAATTCCCTCCACCACCAACTAATCCATTACCTCCAATTACCAACTACTTTTCAATGCCACTTCTAGGAGGTAATCCACCACCCCAACCAACCACCAATTATTTGCAGATACCATCCCAAATGGGGGCACAACCCACATATATTGGTCAAACCCCACAAGCCCTCTGATCCTTTCCCCAAGCCTCACAACCATCTTATACCTTACCTCCACAAAGCAATCCATTTATCCCACAGCCAGCTTATGTTCGTCAATCCCAACCTCAAGTCCCATATCAACAGCAAGCCTCGCAGCACATGCAGCAATATGCGCCACCTCCCCCTCAACAACCTGTCATCCACCATGCAGCTGCCCAAACAATGTACAATCACTATCAGCAAATCCCTCACAGCCATCCATATTTAGTGGCCCCATCCAGCACATACCTACCTCAAGGCACTCCTACATTGGGGGCACCCCAACCATCACCTATCAATTCAGAGTGGGAGCAAATGAAGACAGCTCTGAAAGCCATCCAAGAAGGGAATGATCCAAAGGCATTCAAGTTTGAGAATGTGTGTCCTTACCAATTTGACAGAGCCATTACCACGACACCATTTCCTAAACACTTTGAGGTACCTAAATTTGACAAATTCAAAGGAAAAGGAGACCCTGTCACACATATCAAAGAATTTTACATGCATTGCCAGGACGTGGCATACAATGATGTCTTCCTCTTATGCCTTTTTCCCAAAAGCTTGGCTGGACCAGCTCTTGAATGGTTTTATAGAATCCCCTATGGCACAATTAAAAACTTTGCTGAATTATCTGAGGCATTTGTAGCTCAATATGCCCATCTTGTTGAAACAGAGCTATCAATAGTTGATCTTTTCCACACCAAGCAAAAAGGTGGAGAAAGCCTTGCCAAATACCTATAAAGATGGCAAACTCTTACCACCCGCATATCCTGCACCTTGCCAGAACGCCATGTGGTGAAAATGTTTATTGATAATGCACATCCTAGCTTGGCTCACCACATGACCATAAACTGTTTGCAAACCTATAAGGATATCAAAGAGAAAGGAATGATTCTTGAGCAAGGACTCATCAAAGATGGTGTGGTAAAGATTTACAAAGAGGCCAACCAAAATTAATCACATTCCAATGACAAGTCTAGGTATTGGAACAAAAAAAAGCATGTTGCAACAGATGGGGTTACTGACACCAGACATGTGAATATCGTTGGTCCTTCTCAAAACCAATCTAACCCACCATATCAAACAAAAAACCAACAAGCTATCAATTACCAACAACAAAATAACCAAAGCTATCAAAACCACAATACAAGACCCAACTTTCAAGGGTCTAACAATCAAGCTAATGCCATCAATGTAGCTGCAGGGCAAAAGCCCAGATTCCAACCTGCACCTAGAAACTATACACCCCTTGATGAGCCATTGGATGTTATTTTTGAGAAATTGGCTAAGGAAAGCCTCATCAAATTTCCTCCTACCCAGCAAATTGATCCAAGCCAATCCAAAGCTGTATGGTACAAGGACAATGAGTATTGCAAGTTCCATAGGGTAAATGGTCACACCACCCTCAGATGCATGAAACTGAAAGACTATGTGCAGGACCTCATTGATCGGAAGGAAATCACTGTTGGTGCCCAAGCCTCTCCAAATGCAGGCTTACAGATTTATCAAAATGCTTTTCCTCCACACAACAACCAAAATCCTAGAAAAGCACCTATCCAAAACAACACCAACAACCGCCAGCCAAACCAACAGCATGGGAAGAACAATGACCACACTTCATCCTATATAGACTATGGTAGCCTTATAGGTTGTATATTTGAGAAAGAGCCTTCTGTCAATGTTATCAATATCCGAGGACTAGACAATGAGTGTGCGGTCACCACTTGAAGAGCGTGATTTAACATCGTAGGCCCACCAGCTTCATCAGCACCATCAGCTCCATCAAAAAGCCAGTACAATATCTTGGAACACCATAGGAACATGCCAGCCCAAATATCCATTTTAGACCTTCTCCACACTAGTCCTGTGTACAAAGACATCCTTGACAGTGCTCTCATAGAATCCCGTGTCCCTTCTGATATCAATGCTACTAATTTTCGTAATCTTTTTGGACACCTTTCATCCTTATGTGCCCTATCTTTCAAACCCACCAACATACCCGCGGTTGAGCCAGATCACACCCTTCCGCTTCGCATAGCCATCATGGTATCCAATTTTTCCGTGAAAAGAGTAATGATAGATAATGGATCAGCCTTGAATATTTGCACCCTAAAATTCATAAAACAAGCTGGGTATACTGAGGCAGATATGATCAGTGAGGTTATCACCATCAAAGCTTATGACAACTTGGAAAGGACCACAGAAGGGACTATTTTGCTACCAATCAAGGTTGGGCCGATCATCCAAGAGACAGTTTTCCATGTTGTTGATCTAAACCTACCATTTAACATCCTCCTCGGTCGCCCATGGATTCATGCTATGAAGGTTGTTCCATCCACCTACCATCAATGCATCAAATTTCTGCATCAGGGCACTGAGGTAACCATCCATGCCGATCCAGAACCCTTTGCTTACTGCAATGCGGTTGAAGCTTCATATACAAACCATTGCCCTAGAATAGACATTGGCACATCCATCGCCATCTCATCCCACACTTATAATGATGCAGAAACCATCCTTGCCTCCACCCTATCTACTGTAAAGATCAACAACAAAGGCTGTGGAGAATATAGTCTATCAGATGCATTTGCTGTCAGAGCAATCTCATTTGATCCACATACCCATGGACGGCCAACATATCAAAAAGCTAAGGAGATTCCACCTCCTTGATACAAATGGTTTGGTCCAACCACCTTTGTGTCCTCAAAAATGCCTCTTCATGAGGAGCTCACTCCAGATATCAACAATTGGTTACATAAGGATGCACCTCCAAGAAATCAAGCATGCCTTGATCACTTCAGCCAGAAGTATCCCCAACAACATAAGCTCATCACTGAAAAATGGAACTATCAAGGAGGTGGACTAGGACCAGAAGAAAGGGGCATGCAATGTCCCATTGAAGCACATAATTGGGAAACGAAGTCAGGTCTTGGCTTTGGCATACCCACAACTGGGGGCACCAACGAGAACGGTCACGCTTTTTCGAACATCCACCGCGACCTTGTCAAAATTGAAGACATTCCTAAGGAAGTTGAAAAGAGAGCCTACGACGATATCCCAGACCAAATCTTCCTAGGAGACTCTGTTCTCCGAGAACTATCCATCCATCTCATTGACCTACCACTTGCTCATCCACAACTCATAGATTGGGACCAACCAAGTGTCATACATATTGATGAGTTCGCATCAGAGGAAGTGCTTCTAAGATTCATGGGAGCCAAAAATCCTCATAAGAAGACAAAGCCAGATTCTGCCTACATCTACAAGCTAGATCCCAAGGGGTATTTTGGAAAAAATCCCCAACCTAGTTTCGATACACCCAAAACTGAAACTAAGGTAAATCTGGGACTAGCTAAGGCAGCGAAGAGAACCCCTCAGCAAGAAAATACAGAGCCACAAGAAGAACATGAGGATTTAGTATTGCCTCCTCAAGATAATCGACCAGAGGTGTCTTCTATTCTAACAGAGGATACTAGAGAAGTCAACATTGGTTCTTCAGAGATCCCTAGAATTGTTCACATTGCTGCATCCCTATCACAAGACCAAGCTGACCTCCTCTTTGAGGTTTTACGAGAGAACATTGGCCGATTTGCATGGTCATATCAGGACATGCCAGGACTTGATCCAAAGCTTGTAGTTCATCATCTTGCAGTCGATCCAAAGATCAAGCCCGTAAGACAAAAGCTTAGAAAAATGCACCCCAAGGTGGCATTAATAGTCAAAGCTAAACTAGAAAGAATGTTAGCTGCTAAGGTTATCCGACCTATCGACTACTCAGAATGGATCTCCAACATGGTCCCTGTCACTAAGCCTTCTGGTGACATCAGAATCTGCACTAATTTTAGAGATCTTAACAAAGCTTGTCCAAAGGATGATTTTCCCTTGCCCAACATAGATATGATTGTAGATCTTATAGCTGGACATGAAATTCTGTCCCTTATGGATGGATTTTTTGGGTATAATCAGATCAAGATTACAGAAGAGGACCAGCATAAGATAGCATTCACTACCCCTTGGGGAACCTTTTGCTACACCATGATGCCTTTTGGCCTAAAGAATGCTGGGGCTACTTATCAAAGAGCTATGACAGCCATTTTCCATGATCTTATCCATAGCATTTTGGAAGATTATGTGGACAATATCCTAGTCAAATCTCACACCTTCATGGATCATCTTGCTGACCTAGAAAAAGTCTTTGATAGGTTGGACCAATATCATCTCATGCTAAATCTCAAGAAGTGTGTCTTTGGGGTCACATCTGGCAAGCTTCTAGGCTTCATAGTTTCTAAACGGGGTATAGAGATTGACCCCAAAAAGGTCAAGGCTATCTTAGACATGCCTCCTCCCTAGACACTGCGACAGCTTCGCTCTCTTCAGGGAAAACTTCAATCTATTTGGCACTTCATCTCCCAACTTGCAGATAAGTGTACACCATTTTCACACTTGCTAAAGAAAAATGAGAACTTCAAGTGGGATCTTTTATGTCAGCGCAGCTTCGATCAGCTCAAGTAGTATCTCACCAATCCCCCTATCTTGGTTCCACCAGTTCCTGGTCATCCCTTGATCTTGTATATATCAGCAACACCTACTGCTCTAGGGGCACTTCTAGCACAACATGATGATTATAGCATAGAGAGAGCCATCTACTATATCAGTAGAACCCTAGTTGGTTATGAACTCAATTACACTCTTATGGAAAAAGCTTGTTTGGCAGTTGTTTTCTCAACTCAAAAGCTTCGCCACTACATGCTAAGTCATACCATCCAACTAGTCTCTAAGATTGATCCTCTCAAGTATATGCTCTCTAGAACAGCACTCACAGGTCAGCTAGCAAAGTGGGTTATGCTACTAAGTGAGTTTGACATCCAATATGTGGACAGAAAGGCAATCAAAGGGCAAGCTATAGCAGATCACCTAGCTAATGCACCTCTAGTAGATGCATATCCTTTGCTCACAGAATTTCCAGATGAGCATATCTGCCTAATTGAAGAATAGCCCCCATGGAAGCTTTATTTTGATGGCTCATACACCTCTCATGGATCAGGGGCAGGAATATTATTAGTTACACCTCAAGGAGATTACATTCCAAAAGCCTTCAAGCTACAATTCTCTAGCACCAACAATATAGCAGAATATGAAGCTCTTGTAGCAGGATTAAAGATAGCTATAGAATGGAATATCACTGAGTTAGAAATCTTTGGCGATTCCCAACTCATCATCAAACAAGTCTTAAATGAATATCAAACCAAAGATGAAAAGCTATTACCCTACAAAGAGCTAGTTGATCAGCTGACCCAGCATTTTACAAAGCTTCAATTTACACAAGTGCCTCGAATGCAGAATAAGGTAGCAGATGCCATGGCCACTATCGGCTCGCTCTTGGAAATTCCACAAGAAGCTATGCAGTATGAATTTTTAGTTGAGTAGCTCCTCACACCCGCTTATGCAAATGAGGATTCAAACTGTGTTTGTATCTTGGTTGGTCCCCAATCCCCTTGGTACCATGAAATTCATGCTTACCTTAATGATGGTATCATATCCCCTCACCTCACACGCACCCAACACCAAAACCTTATTCAAAAATCATCCCGCTATGTTATCATAGCCAATACCCTATATCGTCAGGGTTATCATGATACCCTCTCTCGATGTTTAGATGAAAATGAGGCCGCGATGACATTAAAAGAAGTACATTCCAGACTTTGCGGTGCCCACACGAGTGGTATTGTCCTAGCACGACAAATCCTTAGAGCAGGCTACTATTGGCCTACCATTGAAGAAGACTCTTGTGACTTTGTCAGAAAGTTTCTCCCATGTTAGCAGCATGCAAATCTTGTGCACGCTCCAGCACAGGATCTACAACCTATTGTACCACCTTGGCCTTTTGCTTGTTGGGGCCTTGATCTAGTTGGAACTATCACACCTCTCTCATCTGGTGGACATAAATGGATAATAACAGCTACAGACTATTTCACTAAGTGGGTGGAAGTAGTCCCCCTAGCCTCAGCTACATGAGTTCAAGTCTCCAAGTTCATCTTGTACCACATTGTTTGCCGCTTTGGCATCCCATCCACCATCTTCACTGACCACGGAGGTAACTTTGAAAATCTCAACATGGAAGAATTATGCACTTCCCTCTGCATCCATCACCACTTTTCTAGCCCATATTTCCCACAAGGTAACGGCCAGGCAGAGGCGACTAATAAAACCCTCCTCAAAATCCTAAAAAAAGTTGTCAATGATTTCGGCTGTGATTGGCACCTTCAAATAAATCCGGCTCTATGGGCCTATCGAACTTCCTTCCATACATCCACAGGCACAACTCCATACTCCCTAGTCTATGGTGTCGAAGCGGTATTACCTATAGAAGTTGAACTTCCCTCACTATGCATATCTTTGTGAGGGCAAATCTCAGATGAAGAATACAGAGTAGCTCGACTCACCCAGCTAGATCTCTTAGATGAGAAGAGACAACAAGCCTATGACCATCTCACAGTTTATCAAACTCGTCTCAAAAGGAATTTCAACAAGAAGGTGCTCCCATGACACTTTCAGCCAGGTGACATGGTCCTCAAATAAAATATGAAAGTCCAAGCAAATCGAGAAAAGAAAGGCAAGTTTGAACCTACATGGCTTGGTCCCTATGTGGTTACTGCCTCCTTTGGCTTCAGAGCCTATCAATTATCTACACCAGAAGGAGAACTCTTGAATGATCCCACTAACATCATTCATCTCAAGAAGTTCTATGCTTGAAGATCCTTGGTATACCCAGCTTTTGAAAAATACAAAAAAAAAAAAAAAAAAAAATAGTAAAGAGAAATAAGTGTCCAATGGTAAAAACTTGGCAATTCAAGCGCCTTGGATAGGTACCTTGGTGAAAACTTGATAATTCAGGCGCCTTGTGTGCTAAAGAATAATCCATTATCTATCACTATCCTATCCCTCATCCATCCACCCACCATCCCATAAAACACCTGCTTGTTCCCTTGGTGTTCCAATCAAATATCCAAAATCTGATGGAGCTTGTCAATACCTCCTGTACAGCTTGTAAATCTTGTACCAAAGCTCGTATTATACCTTGTAAATCTTGTACCAAAGCTTGTATTATACCTTGTAAATCTTGTACCATACCTTGTATATATCCAAATCTTGTCCAAAGCTTGTACCATATTCCAGCTTGTAAATAATCTTGTATCCTAGCATGTATCCTATCACATGCACACACAGAATCCCATTTTCCTTAAGCTTTTCACAAACCATCTACCTATCCACCTATCAACTATTATAGACATCCCATCCTTCACAAACATTTCCATCTCACAAAAAACCAAAACATGAACAAACTTGTACATTTGTAACATATCTTGGTCTGTCAGCTTGTACATCCTCTTTAGCTTAGTATCATTGTATCTATCTGACTTTCGTGTTAGTTCATCCTTGGTCAACATCTTGCACACATCGCACACCTTGGTTAGGTATTCCAATGCATCTTTTAGCTAGATCTCCTGTCACCAAAGTGTTATCCTTCTTAGTTCAGCTTGCCAGACCCATCACTCATCCAGATCCATCAGCTTAGGTGCTCTCTAATAGATTCTTGCAGGATATAGCTTTTCTCATGTCTGATCTTGGTCCGTTAGTACCTCGTCCTACCCATCTCGTTGTCAAACAGTTCTCTTTTGGATTTTCACTTTCTTTTGATTTGGGATCTTCCCTTTTGGGTCTTGGAATATCTTTTCCAAGAAATCTCCTTGTTCCCTCCTCAAGGTTGCCACGATCTTCCATATCATGGTATGCTGCAAATGGGGCAATTAGAGCGTAAGGTCTTGATCAGGTCTTTTGCTTGTTTTCTTTTTCTGTTTGTGGGTTACCTAGTGTCGTTTCCACTCTGCTTCCTCTAGGATTCATGTGTGATACTGGGGCAATCCTTGTGTGTTTGTTTTGAGTCAGTTTGTCAGTCCTCTGGACGGTTGGTAAAAAGGCCTTGATGTTCTTGGTAACCCTGGCAATTAACCAACAGTCCTATAGAAAATCTAGTGCTCAACTACATGGTAGTACTTCTCTTTGAAGTATCCCCCCGCTCAAAAAGCTTCAATGGATTCCCTTCATCTCCATTATCCCCCATCCATATCCTACATCTGTCGCTCCTACCCAAGCTTATGCATCAGTATCTCTTTGAATCACTCCTCACACTTAGCTTTAGGGATCCACAATCCTAGTCTTAGGGATCCACCAATCAAACCAATCCACCAAGCCTCATCTTTCGAGATCCACAATCCTAGTCCTAGGGATCTCTGAAACCCATCTTCCACCAATCTGACTCTTTGAAATCTTGTTGCATCAGCTTTATCATTCTATCATCCATCTCCCTACCATGGATTCCTTTTATAGCACACCGCTCCTCCATCTCCCCCCACCCCCCTAATCCTGGAAAGTCTTAAGCTTGCTTTACTATTGTGCCTCTGATTTCCCTTTATCATTCTCCCATAGTGAGAGTTTGAGCTAATTTAGCCCCTTCTCTTCGCCAACCTGCGTCTCAGCTCGTCTCAATTTCTTTTACTTTTCAAGAAGTCGTCGAGCCTCATTTCTCTCCCCGCCGCCTTCTTGAGGGGGCATCATCTAAGTCTAGTCTCTCCTCTTCTTATCTGAGACTAGGGCAACCTTGTTGCTAAAACATCTTCCTCGTGTCATCTGAATTCAAACTTCTTTGAAATAGTGTTGTTTCAACACTATGTCAAAGAGGGGCAAAATGTAGACACCTAAATTTGATTACATTGCTTTGGTAATCTAATTTAGCCATCTCTAAAGGCATCATTAATTAAATTCTTATTTAATTAATCCTTTTCCATCCCTAGTTGATTAATTTAATTAATCACCTATAGTCCTAATTGATAAATCAAATAATCTATTATTTATCAATTAAATCCTTTTCTCCTATCTAATTCCAAAAATCCCCATTTATTAAATAAATCTATTTGATAAATGAAATCCTCAAATTCAAAAACCCCTAACCTATCTCTAATCCTCCATTTAGCCTAATCCACCCCATCCACCCATACTAACCAAACTTAGCCACTACCTCACCCACCCTCATTAATGCCATCCACTTGCACATCTCTAACATCCCTAAGCTAATCCTAAACCCAAGCCTAATCCACCCCCTAATGTTGTCACATTCCTTAAACAAGTTTAAGACTTTCCTAATCCAAACCAAAGTCTCCCCTCAAAAAACCCAACCACTAAGTCATGAGTGCTCTTACAAAACATAAAGACTCTTACAAGCCCACTCATGACTCTTACACCCATCTTCCACACTCTTCCCTCTTCCACACTCATTCCTCTTACATCCCTCTTACATACTCAACCCCACTCATCATGCCTTTAACCAACCCTTTACCCTACCCTCTCACACTCATCCTCCTTGTGACAAGTGTCACCTTCCCATTGGTGCTAAACAAGCACAATCCATGTGCTCTCCTTTGAGTGCATCCTAGCCCTCCTTAAGCCTTCATCCATCCTTGCATCTAAGCCCTCCATCCCTCTACCCCTTAGCCTATAAATTGAATCCCATCCCAAGCCATTTCATCAACGATCTTTGAGCTAAAGTTACCATGCTATTTTGAGAACCAAAGCCATCAACCATACCCTTATAATTCCAAATTGAGATTTCACAAAGCTACCAATTTTCCATTACCCATCTCCATTGAAGCAGCTTTTGAGCATCTTAAGCATACATCCACAGCAAAAGGACACATCTATAGAATCAAGAAAGCATGGAGTGCTTTTTCTTGAGAGGTTTGCACTTCTTTTTTTCTTTCTTTCTCTAAGCATATATGTGAATTTAGTTTTTGGTTTGTGAATGTTTACTTTATTTGTTAATGTTCTTTGCATACTAATTCTTGTTCTACAGGTACAGTTTATTCCTTATTGAAGAGGCAGAATGTTTTAAGCCATATTGTTCTTTGAATGGATTTTTTAAATATGTGTTGACCCATTGGGTTGGTAGTTGAATAGTATACACCCTTGTAGTATAAATGAGTGGTTCAATGTACTCATGCCAAGTTACTCAAAATGGGGTAGGTAAGTAGTTTGGTGATCCATTCACTACTAAGGTTCTTTTCCCCAAGCTATTGGCCCACTTGGAGACTAGCGCCTACTTTTTTGAATATCTATTTGTCTTTTTATTGATTTCTCTTATGAAATGAGCTCATGATACTATTTATTTATTTTTGAAGTGGACTTTTGTTTGCACATTATTTTTGAAGCTAGTACAATTTATTTCTTATTGACTAGATGGAATGTTTTAAGCTTTATCGTTCTTTGAATGGATATTTTAAATATTTGTTGGCCCATTGGGTTGGCAGTTGAATGGTAAAAAGCCCTTGTAATTTAAATGAGTGGTTCAACATACTCATGCCAAGTTACTCAAGATGGGTTAGGCAAGTAGATCGATGATCCATTCAATACTAAGGTTCTTTGCCAAAAGCTATTGGCTCACTTGGTGACAAACCCCTACTTTGTTGAATATCTATTTGTCTTTTTATTGATTTCTTTTATGAAATGAGCTCATGATACTATTTATTTCTTTTTGAAGTGGAATTTATTTTGCACCTTATTTTTTAAGTTGGTTTAGTTTTTTTGTTCTTGATTAGATGAAATGTTTTAAGCCTTACTATTCTTTGAATGGATTTTTTAAGCATTTGTTGACTAGTTGGGTTGGTAGTTAAATGGTAAAACACCCTTATAGTATAAATGAGTGGTTCAATGTACTCATGCCAAGTTACTTAAGATGGGGTAGGTAGGTAGATCTATGATCAATTCACTACTAAGGTTCTTTACCCCAAGATATTGGCCCGCTCAGTGACAAGCCCCTACTTTGCTTGATATCTATTTGTCTTTGTATGATTTCTTTTATGGAATGAGCTCATCTTGTGTGTTATTATTGGAATTGATAAATTTTGTGATTTTTGTTGAGATCGATACATTTTATTTTGAAATGGAATAATTTTTAAACTTATTTTTTAGTGAGTACATTTTATATATTATTGATGATGTGGAATTTCTAAGTCTTATTGTTCAAATGGATATTTCTTTTGTAAATTTTTTGATCCATTGGTTTGAAGTATTTTATGCTTCATTACTTGATAAATTTTGTACCTTATCATTGAGAGTTATAAATTTTAATTTTAGAATGAAATTATTTTTGTACCTTATTGTTGAAGTTGATACAGTTTATTTCTTTTTGATGAGATGGACTATTTTAATCCTTACCTTTTGAATGGATTTTTAAAATATTTTGGACCCATCAGGTTCATAGTTGAATGGTAAAACACCCTTGTAGTATAAATGAGTGGTTCAATGTACTCACGCCAAGTTACTCAAGGTAGGCTAGGTAAGTAGATCGACAATCCATTCACTACTAAGGTACTTTTTTCTAAAGCTATTAGCCCACTTGGTGACAAGACCCTATTTTGTTGAATATCTATTTATCTTATAATTGATTTCTGGCACAAAATGAGCTCTTCTTGTTTCTTATTGTTGTAATTAATACATTATATGGTTTTTTGTTGAGATTGATTCATCTATTTTGAAATGACATCATTTTTTTTTGCTTCATTGTTTAAGTAGGTACATTTTATAGAACACTGATGACGATTTCTTACCTTATGTATGCTCTTAATCACAAGATTAGATAAATTCAAGTTAGACTATCTTTCATCCTTACTAACCTTAATATTAAGTTCTACTATCCTCAAATTGAAAGTCTTTTAAAGACCTTGTTCCTTTTCTTTTCCATCTTCCTTATCCATCAAATACATCTAAAAAATTTTTTTACCATCTTGCTTAACCATAGCATTATTCTTTATGTAATCATATAAGACCCCTCTATCAAGTTGCCAAGGTCTTCCAAGTAGAACATGATAAGCACTAATGTCTACTACATCACACTATACTCCATCCTTAAAAAGTCCAATACTGGAAAAAACCAAGCATTGTTCTCTAACTTGCACCCAATGATCATTTTAAAACTAACTAATACCATAAGGAGTAATATGTTTCAATCTTCACAAATCATGTTTCCTAACCATCTCTTCAGAAAAAATATTATTAGTACACCCTCCATCTATAATAACTTTACAAATATTTCTTGTAGACTCACAAATAGTTTGGAATAACTTCGTTCTTTGGATGAGTTCCACATACTAAATAACAACAAGGTGAAACTATCTCAAACCTTAGTGATCTATCAACCAACATTGTAGACCATGTCTATAACACAATTCCAAGGAATTCAAGTCTTCCCAAGCTCACCAAGCTTAACCATGATCAAATCAGTAATCATAAGACCCAACCATTCTATGATAACTCACCAAAAAGATCAACCTTATATCAACAAGATCAATCCTTCAGTTGTGGCAAGTCCAACTAGATCAAAACATGCTTTGATACCATTTGATGCAATAAAAGGTAGGTTAATCTACAAACAAGATGACCAAGCCCCCAACAAATACAACACAACAAAAGTAAAAGGAGGTTTAATTACAAATGATACATTTTGTAAACTTATACATCATTGAATACTCATTGATTACACTACTCACATTCAAAATAATAAGTAATATGTCAGCTTCCAAGGCCTTCTCGATTATGGGAAATTACCTTCTAGATTGCACACCAAACTTATTAATCTCAAGCTCTACCTTCTTTATCATGAGTAACCTCCAAGATGCTACTTGACTACTACCTACTAAGACTCGAGGACATTGAATATATATCCATTAGGACACATAGGCCAACTTTGGGGTAACATTCTCCAATAATAATAAAATTTTATATACAATATTAGACTAACCCTCACTTCGATAATGACTAAATACATAATAGATGGAGTAACATTACACGACTTGAGGTATAGGTCAACACTTCGAGCAACTTCCTAAATTTGATAGTGGCTAAGCTAACTCTTAAAAATAGAACCTCTCCAAATCGAATGCCAACCATCGTAGGAAGAACAACGGAGGAAAACAAAAACCAAGAAGATGATACAATTTATTTCTTTTTGAAGTCATATTTCTTTAGCACCTTATTTTTGAAGTTGATACAATTTATTTCTTATTGATGAGATGCAATGATTTAATCCTTACTATTCTTTGAATAGATTTTTTAAATATTTGTTGACCCATTGTGTTTGTAGTTGAATGGTAAAACACCTTTGTAGTGCAAATGTGTGGTTTAACATACTCACACCAAGTTACTCAAGATGGGGTAGGCAAGTAGAACAACGATCCATTCACTACTAAGGTTCTTTGCCCCAAGCTATTGGCCCACTTGGTGACAAGCATGTACTTTATTGAATATTTATCTTTCTTTCTATTGATTTCTTTTATGGAATGAGCTCATGACACTATTTATTTTGTTTGAAGTGGAATTTCATTTGCACCTTATTTTTGAAGTTTGTAAAATTTATTTCTTATTGATGAGATGGACTATTTTAAGCCTTATTATTCTCCAAATGTATTTTTTAAATATTTTTTCACCTATTGGGTTGGTAGTTGAATGATAAAACACCCTTGTAGTATAAATGAGTGGTTCAACATACTCTCGACAAGGTACTCAAGATGGTGTAGGCAAGTAGATTGATGATTCATTCACTACTAAGGTTCTTTTCCCCAAGCTATTTGCCCACTTGGTGACAAGTCCCTACTTTATTAGACATCTATTTGTCTTTCTATTGATTTTTTTATGGAATGAGCTCATGATACTATTTGTTTCTTTTTGAAGTGGAATTTCTTTTGCTCCATATTTCTAAAATTGGTATAGTTTATTTCTTACTGATGAGATGGAATGTTTTAAGCTTTATTATTCTTTCAAAGGATTTTTTAAATATTTTTTGACCCATTAGGTTGGTAGTTGAATGGTAAAACACCCTTGTAGTATAAATGAGTGGTTCAACATACTCACAAGAAGTTACTAAAGATGGGGTAGGCAAGTAGACCGAAGATCCATTCACTACTAAGGTTCTTTGCCCCAAGCTATTCGCCCACTTGGAGACTATCACCCTACTTTCTTGAATATTTATTTTTATTTCTATTGATTTCTTTTATGAATGAGCTCATGATACTATTTATTTTATTTTGAAATGGAATTTCTTTTGCACATTATATTCAAAGTTGGTACATTTTATTTCTTATTGATGAGATGGAATGTTTTAAGCTTTACTTTCTTTTAATGGATTAATTAAAAATTTGTTGACCCATTGGGTTGGTAGTTGAATTGTAAATCACCATTTTAGTATAAATGAGTGTTTCAACGTACTTATTCCATGTTACTCAAGATGGGGTATGAAAGGAGAATGATGATCAATTCACTACAAAGGTTGTTTGACCCAAGCTATTGGTGCACTTGGTGAGAAGCCACTTCATTTTTGAATATATATTTGTCTTTCTATTGAATTTTTTAATATTTTGGACTTGTTGCATTTGTAGTTCAATGGTAAAACACCCTTGTATATAAATGAGTGGTTGCCAAGGCACTCAAAATAGTTTAGGCAAGTAGATCGATGATCCATTCACTACTAAGGTTTGTTTTCCCCAAGCTATTGGCCCACTTTGTGAGAGGACCCTATTTTTTTGAATATCTATTTATCTTATAATTGGTTTCTCCTACAAAATGAACTCATCTCATTTCTTATCATTGTAAGTGATACATTTTATGGTTTTTTGTTGAGATTGATACATCTATTTTGAAATGACATCATTTTCTTTGCTTCATTGTTTAAGTAGGTACATTTTATATAATCATTGATGAAAAATTCTTACATTTATGTGTGCTTTTAATCACAAGATTTGATAACTTCAAGTCAAACTATTTTTCATCCTTACTAACCTTAATATCGGGTTCTACTATAATCAAACTAAAAGTCTTTTAAAGACTCTGGTTCTTTGCTTTTCCATCTTCCTCATCCATCAAATAAATCAAAACAAATTCCTTATCATCTTTCTCAACTGTAGTAGTATTCTTTATGTAATCATATACAACCACTCTATCAAGCTCCCAAGGTCTTCCAAGTAGAACATGACAAGCACTCATGTATACTACGTCACACTAAAATCCATTCTTAAAAGGTCCAATGCTGAAATAAACCAAGAATTATTCTCTAACTTGCACCCAATGATCATTTTGAAACAAACTAATACCATAAGGAGTACTATGTTTCAATCTTTGCAAACCAAGTTTCCTAACCATCTCATTAGAACCAAGATTATGAGTACTCCCTCCATTTATAACAACTTTACAAAATTTTCCTACAGACTCACAAATAGTTCAAAATAACTTCCTTCTTTGCATGGGTTCCACATCATGCTTAGCCCACGTGATTCTTCTCATCAATAGTGATTCTTCAACTTCTAGCAAAGTCAATTCAACATCAAAAGATTCCACTCTCTGATCTTCTTGCACTACCAAGTTTTGTTTGTCAATGTTCACACTAGAAAATTTAAAAGTTCAATCTCCATCTTTACCACATTTTAAACAAGTACATGTGAAAACATTTTCTTATCAAAAACTACTTGCTCACCCTTTTCAACTTTAGTCACCTATTTACCTTGCCTTCTTCCTTACTCTTCTTCAATCTTCAATGCATTGTGATAAGCATTTCCAATTGAACTAAGTTTCAACATTCTCAATTCACCTGGAAATTGAATTTCAAAATATTCACATACCTTACAACCTTTTCCTTGAAAGATTCATGATGTCCTGATTTGATTTTTGTCTTGTAAATTTGTTTTGTATAATTCTTCATAGACATGTACTTCTCCTTCAATTTTCACAACTTCTCAAACAATTCAAATACATTTTCTTTAGGGATGAAATAAAACATTCAATCTACAAACCATGAGATTCCATTTACTAATCTTATCTTCATTATTATATTCTGTATCATTCTGCAATTCTTTCCAGCACAAGGTAGCATGACCATTCAACTTAGTTTTTCCTAACCTAACTCTCCACAAATCTACAATATTTTCAAGCTCAAAGTAATGCTTGGGTTCATTAATCTAATCTATTGATTCGTTAGAATCTAAAGAACTAGAATTATCTGTTACTTCCATTCTATGAATCTATAGGAATCTTTGCATCTAACACATCAAGATCTTCAATAGCTTCAACATATTTATCTTCAGTTTCAAGATTTCTTCTCAAGTCATTCAAGACATTTAAGATCTCATCTCTAATAAAAGTCTTGAATTCTTCTAACATGTGTTCAAATGTCCTAGGATTCATTCTAATAGGTGAAAAATTGAATAACAACAAGGCCCAACGGCCTCAAATTTTGACGATCTATCCACTGACAAGGAAGACCACGTCTATAACAAAATTCCAAAAACATGTGAACAAGCCATGTGCATTTGAAAGGGATAAGTAGGACCTACCACCTCAAAACCAAGGAATTCAAATCTTCCCAAGCTTACTATGCTTAATTGAGATCAGATCAGTAATCATAATATCCAACCACTCTCTGATAAGTCACCAAAAAGATCAACCTTCTATCAACAAGATCAAACCTTCAACTATGACAAGTCCAACCAGATCAAACATTTCTCTAATACCATTTGATACAATAAAAGGTAGGTTCACCTACAAACAAGATGACCAAGCCCCGAACAAATACAACATGAAAAAAGTATAAAGAGATTTATTTGCAAATGATACACTTTGTAAACAAAAAACCTTCATATACATCATTGAATACTCATTGATTACACAACTCTTATTCAAAATAATAAGAAATATGCCATGTTGTAAGGCCTTCTTAGTTATGGCTAATTACATTCCAGATTACATACCAAAATCACTAATCTCAAGCTCTACCTTCTCGATCATGAGTATCGACCAAGATACTACTTGACTATTACTTACTAAGACTCAAGGACAATCATTATATAGCTATCAGGATACATAGGCTAGCTTTGAGGTAATAATATCTAATTATAATAATAAATGTGATATATAATATAAGACTAACACCCACTTAGATAATGATTAAATATATAATAGATGGAGTAACATTATGCAGCCTCAAGTATAGGTCAACACTTTGAGCAACTACCTAAATCCAAGAGCAGGTAAGCTAACTCTTACAAATAGAACCTTGCCAAATCAAATAGCAAGCATCATAGGTGGAGACATGGAAATCAACAATTGAGAAGATGATACAAATTATTTCTTTTTGAAGTGGGATTTCTTTTGCACCTTATTTTTGAAGTTTACACAATTTATTTCTTATGATGAGATGGAATTCTTTAATCCTTACTGTTGTTTGAATGGATTTTTTAAATATTTTTTGACCCACTAGGTTGGTAGTTGAATGGTAAAACACCCTTGTAGTATGAATGTGTGGTTCAACGTACTCACATCAAGTTACTCAAGATGGGGTAGATCGATGATCCATTCACTACTATGGTTCTTTGCCCCAAGCTATTGGCCCACTTGATGACAAGACCCTACTTTACTAAATATGTATTTTAGTTTCTCTTGATTTCTTTTATGCAATGAGCCCATGATACTATTTTTTTTGAAGTAGAATTTCTTTTGCATGTTACTTTTGAAGTTGTTACAATTTATTAATTATTGATGAGATGGACTATTTTTAGTGTTACTCTTCTTTGAATGAATTTTTTAAATATTTTTTGACCTATTAGGTTGGTAGTTGAATGGTAAAATGCCCTTGTAGTATAAATGAGTGGTTCAAAATAGTCACACCAAGTTACTCAAGATGGGGTAGGCAAGTAGATCGACGATCCATTCACTACTAAAGTTATTTGCCCCAAGCTATTAACCCACTTGGTGATAAGCCCCTACTTTGTTCAATATCTATTCATCATTCTATTGATTTCTATTATGGAATAAGCTCATGATATTGTTTGTTTCTTTTTGAAGTGAAATTTATTTTGCACCTTGTTTTTGAAGTTGGTATAGTTTATTTCTTATTGATGAGATGGAATGTTTTAAGCCTTACTATTCTTTGAATAGATTTTTTAAACATTTTTTGAGACATTGGATTGGTAGTTGAATGGTTAAACACCCTTGTTGTATAAATGAGTGGTTCAACGTACTCACACAAAGTTACTTAAGATGGAGTTGGAAACTATATTGATGATCTTTGCACTACTAAGGTTCTTTACCCCAAGCTGTTGACCCACTTGGTGACAAGCCCCTTTATTTTTTAATATCTATTTGTCTTTCTATTAATTTCTTTTATGGAATGATCTCATGATACCGTTTATTTCTTTTTGAAGTGGAATTTTTGTTGCATGTTATTTTTGAAGTTGGTACAGTTTATCTCTTATTGATGAGATGGAATGTTTTAACATTTACTATTATTTGAATGGATCTTTTAAATATTTTTTGACCCATCGGGTTGGTAGTTGAATGGTAAAACATCCTTTTAGTATAAATGAGTGGTTCAAGTAGTCACACATTTCAATTGCTTCGATCACTACTTAAATATGAAAATATGGAGGGCTATGGCTGCATTTATACGTATTTTTTTATCATTCTTTTCATGTACAATTTTGTATTTGATTGGGGTTGTGACCTACGACTTGGCTCCATGTATTTTCCTCATTTCTTTATGGGAATAACCTTGAAAAAGTTGCAGATGTGTGTTTATTTGTTGTTGTTATATGCTACAAGAAATCTATATTAGTTTATTGCATGTGTCTCCCTGCTAAAACAATCAATGAGGGTTTGAAAGCTAGAGCTCATTACTGCATAATATGGATAGGGAATCATCTTCAATATGGTGCTACTATCTCTTATTATTTCTGATTTAGACATGTTAGATCTTAGTGGAAATCTTTTTTTTTTATAGTATAAGCATGCATCCATGCTGATTATTCATTTGTTTACCATAAATACATGCTGAAACTATATGATGCATACCCTTAATGTTTTATTTTCATGGTACTAGTTGTATTTATACTTATTTCAGCATCACCTTACTTACCAACATGCTATTATGTTCGTGAGGTAGCAATCTCATTATTATGTATTGGCTTTTAGACATGCATTTATGTATTTTTTTTTGTAACTTATGTATGTGCATTCATGTATAAAAGTCAATAGGCTTCATTTCTTTGATTATCATATCAGTATGTAGCAAGTCTTATTCTCCTTTCTAAAGCATACTTATGATAATAGAAAATAAGATGCATGCTTGATTTGATATTTTTTTAACCTTCATAGTCTTATCGTCTTGTTGCATTTCCTTCAAAAGATCGTGTCGCACTTTTATCTTCTACATGATTTCCTTTTCTCTCTTCCACAAAGCTCCTATAACACTTTATTTGTTGCATTCTTCATTCTTGATCATTTCTATAGGAACAATGCTTTGTTCTATTCTTAAAAAATGAATAAAACAACCCCTTAGGTCTCCAAAACAAATTTACTAGAAAGAACAAAGTTTTTTAATATCATCAATATCTAAATCCTCACCAATTTGTAGAGTCATGGAAGTTCATATGTGTCTATACCAAATTTTCAAAAGTGGCCATAACAATAAAACTGCACACTTCCTAATGCTAATAACATGTCTACATTCCACCTTCTACTTTTTGCCACAAGAATGATACCTAACTCCTATCGCATCTACAATTTTTCCCTATATGCTACATGTGAAATTTCTAATTTATTTAACTTATTGTACCTACACATGGAACAAATATATTGGATAAAATATAGCCTTTTCTCCTTCAACATCACCTTTTTGAGCCTTCTATGCATATCTTGAGGATAGTCATCTTAGTACTTTCTAATTTTGTATGCATGATATTTGGAAGATATTAAACAATTATTAGATCTTACTAGATCCAATCCTCCTCAATCTCTTATTGTAACTATTGGTGCAAATAAGTATTTACTATTTACACTTTACTTAATTTTACTTAGATTAATACATTGTTTTATTATATTGCATTGTTTTATTATTTATTTAGGTGAGACACTTAGGAGTTTGCGTACTCTTATGAGTTGTCATGTTGACAACACTAGACTAAGCAACTCTAATTCAGCACATGGTGTCTACAACATTGGAGTTTGCATCATTAACTAAATTGTCATGTAGACAACATAGTTATTTGCACTCCTAATTTAGCACATAGTGTCTTCAACATTATTTTGCATGCTATACCTTTGCAGGATTATCCTCTCATCATTGCACTTACTCTTGTGCTTAATGGAGGATAACCCATATCTAGTGGACTTGTGCCTAGTTGTATGACTTATCATGTTTTTGACTTCTATGCATTCTAGAAGCTTTCTAGAGGCCTTTATATATAGGCACTCCTAGTGTACTTACAATTGAATATTGAATGAACATATCATCATTCTAATTATACTTTCTTTGGTCTACTATTGTGCTTGTGCTTGAGTCCTTTGGTCTTAGATGAATTTTTCCCTAAGGCAAATTCTTACATGGTATCAGAGCTCAAGGAGATTCTCTTCACATAGCCATTTGAGACAATTGTTGCTTCTACACCTCAAACTGAATCTAGAGAATCTACAAAAATCAGGAGTGTCTAGAGCTAGAACAGACCTAGCCATTGCATCTGGAACATTGATTTGGTGAAAACCAGCTATAAATTCTCCTATGCTGGGCTAAAGTCAATTGTGAGGCAATTTTTTTTTGCAAACTAGCACCCAAAGACCCAATTTGCAAATTGGGTATGGTCATTTAATTGATCTATTAATTTATTTTTTAGATCTACAATTAATTTATTCTCTATTATTTTTCAAATTTTTGGGTATTTTTGGAATTTTTTCAGCCCTATAGTTCTGGTTATTTTCAAAAAAAAATTAGTCCTATAGGCCCCTATAGAGAAATTTTCTTTTTGCAAAACTAGGCAATGACACCCTAGCCTTGAAAGGAATATTCTATTTTTGATTGGCAAGAATATCCTTTTTGGGTGACCACACAATCAAAATCTAGTGGGATAACCTACAAATTTGGGCATGCCCGTAATAGACCAACACTACATTCTAGTGGCCAGATTCCAACTAGTGGCCAGCTCTTATAACCCAACATACTTTGTTTTTTAGCTACTGTGGCACTTGTAATTTAAATACCTGCAAGTGTTTACCCACACTCCATGTGAGCTTAAATACCCTAATTTTGGCAAGATACTATTCCCTATGACACTCAAACTCAATAGCAACAGTGAAAAGTTTGCTGATACTGCAAACAACTTACTAATAGTATTTTATTTCTTGGCTCCAATAAGAGCCTCCAACAATGATTTCTTAGTGTCATGAAACTATTCCTCAGTGAAAAAAGTTTTCTTAGGCACCCGCTGCTCATCTAAAATGTGGCATTATTAAAACTACCACATCGACTGCACAAGCCTCACATAGTGTGTCATGTGCATCAATCAAGAACTGCGATAGAGGACAAGCTCCATGTCAGCCATCCAAGTAGACCCTGTACTATCCACCCAGCAGAACCATATGCCCACTCTGTAAACCATGCAAGTAGCCACATAAAATTTGTCTGTACAATTTGTATGATGTCATTTAGTGCTGACGCCAACATCATGTCAACGTGACATCATGAGGAGGAAAATTTTTGGTTGATTTAGAAATTCACTACATTAAATTTGATGGCCATCTGACCATCATCCAAGGGAAAAATAGAACTATTATGATGATCATATGACCATCAAATTTAACTCTATCTTTTGCTGAACCAACGCCTCTCTAGATTAATTTTTGATTTTGCAGTTCGACTTTGAGAGGCCATATCTTAGTCATTTGAACTCCAAATTAGGTGCAATTTTTTTTTTGGATAGAATTTGGTAAATTTTTTAGTGGTGTAGTTCTTTTCTAGTTTTGGGCATGGATTTTTTAGAAATTGCATCTTTTGGCAACTAAACCTATTCAATCTTGCATTTTACAACTTCAAATGCTCATATGGGCTCATATAGACATGAAAACAAGTTTCATTTTTTTTGAAAGTGTGTTATTTTTCATCTACTTTCTAGATCTATAATTAGATTATAGGGTTGTGTGGAAAAAAGTGTCACTTCTAGAATTAGGTCCTTTTTTGCATTCTAATAATTTGATATATTTTCAAAATTGTTGTATATCTGAGATACATTGTAATGTTCCAATTTTGAACTCCATAAGGAGGTTGTAAAAGGAAAAATCAAAAGTCCACCTAGGCCAAACTTGGCAAGTGGTCATTATAAATGCACTACATATAAAGTGCCAAAAGCATCTTTTTTAGGGGGGTTTCTTGGTTGAGTGAAAAGGGTGGGTGTTCTTGGTGTTGTGTTCCTCTTTTCCTACTATTTTCTTTCATTTTCTACATCATGGAAAATTTTAAGTTTCCAAAATTAACTCCAAATAACTATGCTACATGGTCCATTAAAATGTGGTGTCGTTTAATGCATAAAGAAGTTTCTCAATATGTAGATGGTACCCTTCCTAAACCAATAGGTGATCAAATATCTACTAGTGAAATCACTGATTGGCAAACAATGGATAGGAAAGCCCTAGGTGATATTTGTTTGGGGGTTGAAGGCAAGATCATATATTAGATCTAAAAGTCTCGTACATCCAAGGAAGCTTGGGATACCCTCCAAAATCTATATGGTAAAGTGTTTGAGGAACATGTTTTCAAAATTGAAGATGAGCTTGTCTCCTTAGATCCAAAGACATTTGATTCCTTACAAGATTTTATCATAATGGTGAATGAATTAAGAACAAAGCTTGATGATTGTGGGAGTCCTATTAAAGATGATAGGCTCATCTATCTCATTCATAATAAGTTGCCATTTGAGTACTCCACATTTTTTTCTACTTATAATACATCAAAGACTACATTAGGGTCTGCCTATTAGAAAATCTCTTTTGATAATTATGCTAAACTATTGGATAAAGAACAAAAGAATTTGAAATCAATGGGGATTCTCAATTCACCTAAGTCTAAGGCATTGGTGGCAAATAATGGCAATTCTCAAAATTCAACTAGTCAATCTTCAAATAAAGGAAAGGGAAAGAATAAGAAGTGGGAGAATAACAAATCAAAGGATGTAGAAAAGACAACACCACAATCAAATCAATAAGGCAAGTCTACCTCAAATTCAAATAAGAAGGGAGACAATAACAAGCATAAGAAAAAGTGTGCCTATTACAACAAATTCAGTCACGAATAACATGAGTGTTATCATAAAAAGAGTGATGAGTTTATGAAAATCATAAAGAAACATAATGTTCTAGTACCTAATGCTTATAAGGAGAAAGGGTCTTCTTCAAATTCAAAGGGAAAAGGGCAAGCAATCATGAAAAATTCAAGTTCTTCAACAAAATGGATTCTTGACTTAGGTGCCTCATTTCATATGGGTTCTTCAAAAGGAGATTTTTCTTTATTGAAGAAATCAAAGGTACCACACATCTTTGTGCAAGATGATACAAAATGGAAGTTGAAGGAAAAGGAAATGTGGACATGAAAAATGGAGAGTTCAAAGATGTTCTCTATGTGCCTCACCTAAGTTCTTATCTCCTCTAAATTTACCAAATCCCTCACCATTTAGATGGTCATAAAGTTGAGTTCCTTCCTGACTTAGTAAAGGTACGTAGTATAAAAGATGATCTAGTGGTTGTAGTGGGGAAAGTTAATCATGAAAAAAGGTTGTATTCTTTCTCCCACTTTGTGCCCAAGTCCCCTTCACAAGCCTTGTTGACTTAATCCAATTCACAAATTAAATTATGGCATCAATGGTTTGTTCATCTTGCCTTCTACTATCTTTAGCAACTTTTCTCAAACAAAATGGTCAAAGGTCTACCTACAATCAAATTTTCCCAAGGTGACTGTTCAATAGGTTCAGTGTATATGAATCTAGAGGAGAAGTTACATAAATGGAAGTCTTTAAGAGCACCATTTGTTCTTTAGTTAGTTCACATGGTACTAGTAGGTCCTTTTGCAGTGACATCAATCAGCCAAGGTTGCTACATGCTTTCTTTCATTGATGAATTTTCATGGTATACATGGGTCTACTTTCTTCATCACAAGAATGAAGTGTTGGACAAGATTCTAGCCTTCAAGACTCATGTTGAGTAGAAATCAAGGAAAGCCATCATAGTTCTTAGATGGACAATGAAAGTAGATATGTGAACAAAAGACTTAAAGGCTTTTGCAAACTTGAGGGTATTGATATTCATTATCCACCAGCATTAAGTCCAAACAAGATAGATGTTGCAGCATTAAGGATACAAACTCTTAAGTTAATGGAAAGTTACATGATACAAGCCAAGTCTCTGGATCCATCCCTTGTAGTTGAAGCAATCAGCAATGCCAATGACATACTTAATAGGTCTCCTCATCCTACCTTATATGGCAAGACATGTTTTGACACATGGTGTGGTAGAAAACTAGCAGTGACACACTTCAAAGTCTTTGGTTGTTCAGCATGGGCAAACATTTCTTCCAAGGGATGCAATGCATGACCAACTAGGTCTTATACTTTCATTGGATATGAAGGTGGTGTTAAGGCATATAGACTTATGGATCCTAAGACACGTGAGTTCTTTGTGGAGAAGGATGTTCATTTTGAGGAAAGTTCACCCAACTTATCCTATAATCCTCTCTGCACATCATACAGTGTGGAAACTGATAGTGACACCAGTAATAGTACTTCGACAGATTCAAATACATGGGGTTCTATAAATATTTTCAGCAAGAGGTCATGATATCAGCATACTCCACATGTATATGTTGCCATAGTGATAGGTCTACCACGGTAGGGTACACCTAGTCTTCTAGCTCTAGCAATAGGGGATGACTACATAGTAGACATTTTAGGTTTGTTTGTGCAGTCATACATAGCGAATTTGGGGGACATCATTGATGATATGCATCTTCTCTTTGATGGAGAAGATCCTTCTTCAATTATTGTAAGGGCTTACTCTAACCCTCATGTCCATTCTCTACATGATTGACCTTTATAGGTTGATGTGATTGTGGATACTTATGTATAGCAATTTTAGGAGGTCTCTTTATCATTCAACGAGATAGTATGTTCTTCAAGATAGGTTCTACATTCATCCATGACAAGGACAATTGAGCAACTTTCATATCATCAAAGATCATCAGGATTATTTCCACACACAATAGAAGCATCTCATTGGTACCTATTGTTGGAATATTCAAATGTGGAAAGAGTACTTATGAGAGGGGAGGGTGAATCAGAAGTACTAAAATTTGTCCTATAAAACTTTTATGTGGAAATAAATTGCATGCATGTAAATACATTAAGTAAACATGAAACTAACACATGCATCAATAACACATAACACCTGAAATTGGTAACCCAGAAACCCTCTAGGAATAAGAAGGTAAAACTGGGGTGGGGATGATACCCACAAAAATTACTGCAGCAATATTGTTTAACCACTTCTAATGGTTTGCCCTGTTAAAGGCTTTACACTATGTCAATAGTGACCTGGTTAGAGGATTTACAAACACTTAACATGAAGTGTCACCCTGTTAAAGGATTTAATCACCTATCTCTAGGATCAATGAAATAGTTGTTAAGCTAACCTATCACCATAGGATTTCCATGCTAATACAATGGCTAGAAAGTATTAGGTAAAATGAACCTGATAGTTTACAATCCTTGATTGCTGAATGCTGGCTCTGTTCTGCTTCGTCTGATCTTGATCCTTTGTGATCTGATATCTTTCGCTTCTAAAAATAGTATATCAACCACTCTATATCTTCTCCTCTATATCATCATCTTCATCATCTCCTTCTCTATCATGTCTTCTCTATGAGATATTGTCTTCCTTATAAAGACATTCGAGGATTTAGGGTTAGGTCTGGATGTACGATCCGTATTCAATCTTCATTTCCACTTAATACTTATCTTTTGCTGATTGGTTGCATGCCTTTATCATTTTTCTTATTGGCTGCATGCAAATTACATAGGAAATATAAAAGATTCGATCTGATCATTAAATCCTTCGAGATTTCCTTATGTCGGCTGTAAAGACTGTTTTCATCATAGTTTGTGCGATTCCAAACTCTTATGCTGATATCTTGGATTAGTCGGCTCCTGAAATATTTCTGTTGCTCGGCACATGCTGTTCTATTGAGTTACTCGGCACTTACACAAAACTGTGTTACTCAGCATCTAAACTTTACTCGGCACCTGATCTTCACTTGGCATTTACACTTTACTCGGCACCTACACTTTACTCAGCATTTACACTTTACTCGGGACCTACACTTTACTTGGCACCTGAAGATTACTCAGCATCTATTGCACTCGGCACCTATTCTTGATCTTGGTTAAGTGTATTGACACTCAGTTGTCAAATTTATTCTTTAAGCTAACAATCTCCCCCTTTGACATGAGTGGCAAAAAAAACTTAACCCATGTGACTCAGTAATTAATCCTTCATTCAAACTTTGCTTCCCAAAATTTTCTTTCTCCCCCAAAATTCCAAAATTTTCTTATCTCTACTATCTCCCTATCAAAATTTCAAAATTGGCTATCTCTGCCTATCTCCCCCTTTTATTATACTTATCATTTCATTCCTGTACTCAACTTCTTTCTTTAATTACTTATTCTCCCCCTTTTTTGACACTTATGTCAAGGGTCTTTACAATGAAATGCCATATTTGGCCAAAAATGTGTTATTTACTTCAAGGAGTATCTTCAAAGCTGCATCCCAATTTGCTAATGCGACATCTAATGTCTTATGTTGGATGGCAATCTCTGCTGCTAGGTGTACAAGTCCATCAAATGAAGAAAGATTCGGGTCTTTCCTGAGGACTATCTCTGCATTTATTTGCTCCTTATGAAGTAATCCCAAATGAGGAGTAATTAATGATTACATTTGTATCAATTTGGCTTTTGTAGTCGCCTCCTCTACTGCCAAAATGGCTAGCTCTCTTTGTGTGTGAAGCGATTGGAAAAAATGTTTCTCACTCTGAGCTGGATCTATAGGGAGTTGCATACTAGAAGTTTTCAGATTGCTTTCCAAACTCAGTATTTTCTGGCTAGTGTCTTGTGTGAATGTTGAAAAATCACACAACTTGTTGTACAGGGAAAAGATGTTTCCTAGTACAATTTTAACTGTTGTAACTTTCTTTGCCAGTTCTTCTTGGGCTAGTGCTATATCACTGGATATTTTACTGTTTACTTTTCCTTGGAACTTCTTTTCTGACCATTCAAGTAATTTTACATTTGTTTCTTGGTCTTCATTAGTCACCTGGTCAACTATATCTGAAAGTTGTTCCATGATTAGTTTTGACTCATCTGGAGATTGTGAGCAAAAAGCTTCCGTGAATATGTCCTTAATTTCATTCAATGTATGCTTATGCTTGTATTCCTTTCTTAGTGCTTCTTGTCTCCTTCTTTTGTCTAGCGCACTCTGAATTTCATTAATATTTTCTTCTGTAAGAGTGCTAGATTCATAATATGGGATTTTAATTTCTTCATCAAGCTCAGGAACTCCATAGTGAAGTCTCCTGATTGCTTTTGATGAACTCAAGCCTGGTGTTCTGATTTTCAGCTGTAATCCATCTGTGCTTGGCTGCTAAAGAGTTTGTGTTGGAGTCCCAGATTTGGGTAATGCAACTAGTGTTTGTATTGCAGTCTCCTCCTTTTTCTGTGTCTCTTTTTCTTCAGCTTGAGTATCCCCGTTTTGAATGCTAGATGAGGTTGAACTTGGTGGTTGTTCAGATTTTTCTTTTGTTTCCCCTGCTGATGTACTTGGCACTTGGAGTGTATCAGTACTTCTACTTGGTGAAGGTGGTGGTGGAAGGAATAGAATACCAGTAGTTTGTGTGATCAAAGGTGGCATTTGTACTTTTACCCATGCTTTTGCTTTGACTTCTAGATTCTGTAATTCATCAACACTGACCAATATAGGATTTGAACTTAATTTTGCTACTAAAAATGATTGGTCAAGGATTTCCAAATCCTCTGCAGTTAATGGATTGATGTTTTGAACTGAAATTTCTGTAACATCCTTTATTTTTATGAAATCTGCAGGTGTGATGGTGGCATGAGGAGGACTAGGAGGAGATACCTATATGTCTTGCATACTTTGATCTTGTGGCTCAGTTGTATCTTTCTCTTCCTCTTTCTCCTCATTGAGTGCCTCTCCTTCCTTTTCTCCTTTACTCTCCTTCTCCACTAGTTTCTTCTCTTTTATTTTTGATGCTCCCTTTTCTTTTATCTTGGCAATTGCTTCTGCCTTATATTCCTCATTATATACATCTTCAATCTTCTTGTAAACTATTTTCCACAATCTTGTGGATTTGGTAACTACCTCTTCAATTTTATTCTGTAGAATACTGAATGCTCTATACTTGGGAGTGAATCTGTTATTATGACTTTTTATGGCATTTATTATTTGATCTCTAGTCAAATCAGGAAACAATCTTGCCAATGTTGACTCCCTTATTTCTTTTTCCATTTGTAAACAAAAATGCCATTTATCCTCTATGAGTGTATACAGTTCTCTTAGCATAGAGTCATCTAATTCTAGAGGTGTGTGCTTATATTCAGCCATCATAGCATACACAGACTCCTCTAATTTATTTTCCTCTCCTTTGGTGAGCTTAGAAAAATTCAGATTCTATAATCCTTTCAAATCATTATTTCTAATTTCTGTACATAATTTATCAACATCAATCTGGGGTATTTGTCTTACCTCTTGAGATTGATTGTTGTCTTCTGACTTTGTTTCCTCCTCATCTGTTTCAGGTTGGGGAATGAACTTCCTCTTCTTTGACTCAGTAGCAGTCTTCTTTGAGTCTTTCTTCTTCCCTTTAGCCTCTTCTTTTTCTTTTTGAGTTGTGGCCCTTGTGGTTGGTCTTTTTGGTGCTGGGGCAGCTACTCTCCTCCCCTTGGATTTAGGAGCAGATGGAGTTGTGGTCTTTTTCTTGACTGGTGCTTCCTTGGTTACTTCAACCTCAGCACTTTCCTCTTTGTCTCCTTCTGACCCTTGAGTCTGATCTTGAAGTTTGTCTTCTTCTTCTTCAATGACTTCTTCTTCTTTTTCAATGTCATCTCCTTCTTCTTCTGCTGTCCCTTCTTCTTCTACACCAAACTTTCTTTTGATTTGTCTTACCATTTTCTCTTTCTTCTTTACTGCTGAAGCAGTCTTCAACTCTGTTATTATCTTTGATTTGAAAACATCATAAGTTCCAAAGATTTTTGCATTTTTGTCTACTTCTTCTGCAAGTAAGGCTGTTATTGCTGCAGAGGCTTGATCAACATCAAGTTCATATCCTAGTGGCCTAAGCCATCTTATTCTAGGTATAACTGCTCGCACATAAGTATAATCTATATCTACAAGAAAACAAATATCTTTTTCATATTTCTCAGTCATTGAAACTGGAATTCTCATTCTTTGTTTCATGGACTTTTTGAAGTCCTCAAAATAACCAGTCATTTGGGCATCAAAATTTTCACCCATCTGTTCAATGTATCCATTAATTTGTTCAACAATTGTTTAGTCTGGATTCCATTTAACTTTCCCTATAGAAGGAAATTCTTTCATCAGATAGAAAAACATACATATCAAAACTGATCCAAATTTACATTGAGCTCCTTTGCTCTTCCTTATAGCTCCCAGATTTTCACTAATCTATTGAAACATGAGCTCTGCTAGATCATAAGTGTGATCCCTTTTTATTATATTGTATGCAACATCAACTGCTATACAAGGTACACTATTTAATCTACTTGATTGATAGAATGTGTGTGAAATAATTCTTACAGCAAAGTCTAGTAGAGGATCAGTGACTGTGTCGATAGTCATCCCTCTATTGTTCCATTTTGCACTTGTATTTCTCTCAATTACTTCCCTTTTGTCACTTCACAGGGTCTTTGGCCGATCTAGGGTTGGAATAACAGTAACCCTATGAACAATTTTCTTGGTGAATTTTACTGGCCCTGACTCCAACCAAAAAGCTCTGTTATGTATTTGGCTCAAAGCTATTCGTACCCGTTCTATTTTGAAGACAGTCGGAAATGCTAGGGTTTTGGTTAATCCTTTTCTTTCTACAATGGAAAACTCATTTTTCAGTACTTTGTTTTCACATAATTTATCATATGCATTATGAATTTCTAAGTTTCCTATGGCACTAATTTTACAATTGTAGCATCTGCGAACATCTTCTACCATAACAAGTTTATCCAGAATAACTGATAATGCACCTGCAGGATCATTCTTGTATGCTACTTTAGGTATGGGCTTAAATTTAGATTATTTTACTTCGTTTCTGACCAACTGAACTTCATGGCTTTCTAAACCCTTGGTGGTTCCTGACCCAGATGCCATTGTTTTCCAAACTAGGGTTTTATAATTCAAACAAGTTTGTGAGACCTACATAGCTTGACACTTTAGAGAAATACCTTGAATCAACGAGATCATTGTTGGAATATTTCATGAATTGCTTCTGAACTTTTCTTGATCTTCTCCACTCCTTTTTCGGCTTTGCTTCTTGATCATGATGCAAAAAACTGATTGAAATCGCGATAATATACCCTGATTTCATTGCATTAAATGCTCAACTGCCAACTCGGCTTCTGAAGAAATTTCAACCTAACTCGGCATCTACTAAATTTCCTTTCTACTCAGCTTCCATTGGAGTTTTTTTTTTTTAACTCAGCATCGGTTATCAGCTCGGTCACTGTTGGGAGCTCAGCATCTGTTTTGAGTTTTGACTCGATATCCAAAGGTAGCTTGGCATCAACATTTAGTTTTCGTCTTGACATCTTGTTTCATGTAGATTTATACTTTGAATTGCTTCTTTGTCTTGGGATTGATGTCTGATATAACTTTGTATATCAGTCCCATACACTTCTCATGCTTAGTTTGATGAAGTGTGATCACTTGACCCATTGGGTGAAGTGATCCCTTCACTTGATGTATTGCACTCATCTCTCTTTTTCCAAGTCTTGTTCATTTGCCCCCTTATCTTTTCAATATCAATCTTTTCTTTGCCTTTATTCTCTTTAGACTTGGGTGCCTTTGATCTTGTAGGATAGTTTTTGCTGATATGACCAATTTTCAGACAACTGAAACATGTTGTTTGGTTCAACCATCTTTTGTAGTTCCCTCTGAAATGTGTTCTTATGCAATTCTGTGGTGTATGTCCATATTCTTGAAAATAATGACAACTGTACCTGGTATTGTAATCCCAATGATGATGACTTTCTTTTCCTTCTATTTTTGCTGGTTGATTTCATGTCCACATAGGTTTTGATCTACATTCAAATGCTCTATGTCCATACTTATTGCAATTATAACAATGTCCATCAAATCTCTGAGTCCTTGTGAAATTGGATCTGCAATCTTGTGTCATATGTCCTTGCATGTTGCACTTGTGACAGAAACTCTTACTCTTGGGTGTGTTTGGTTGATTGAATCTTCTACTCCTGCACACATTAACAGTATGTCCCTTCTTATTACAATAATGACAAGTGGGTTTAGTATTCTTACCTTTGTCACTTCTTTGATCAGCACTTTTTGATGATTCTCCAACTTCAGTGCTATTGTAACCAAGTCCTGATGTATCATGGGCAGATCTTGGAGTTTTCAGCAACTATTCAAAATACTTGATGGCTTCACTTGACTTGTTGAGATTTTCTGCTACCTCTTTTTCTCTATTCAATTCATTTTGCATTTTTTCATTCTGCATCGTTAGAGTAGAGATCTCAATGTCCTTCACATTGAGTTCATGATGAAGGTTCATCATTTGAGCAAGTGTATCCATCTGCATGTTTGAGATCCTTGTCAGTTCGGTACATTTTTCTTCAAGTCTGTTTGCAAGATTCCTTTTGTCATTTTCCATCATGACCTTATCATCAACTGCTCTTTTCTTTTTTTTTGTAATTTCACATATCATTATGGCCTGTGATTCATGTTCCATCTTAAGAGATCTAATCTCTTCTGCTTGAATTTTGTTTTTCTCCATCAGTTCTGCTATTGCTGCATCAAACTCTTTGGTATCTCCATTGGAAAATATGTTGGTGGTATCAATTTCCTTGTAGTGTATATCATTCTCAACTATGCCCAGATCTTTCCCTTTTTTTAATGAGTTTCTCAAATTGATTCTAAATTCCTCCAAGCTATGCAGAGCAAGTTGCACATCTATCACCTGATTTTCAATGATCTTTCCAAGTTTGAAAGCTTCCATCTCTAGATCTTTTCCTCCAAGCTGTTAAACTTTTCCTTATGAGAACTGGTAACGCTCTAATACCAATTGTTGGAATATTCAAATGTAGAAAGAGTACTTATGAGGGTGGGGGTGAATCAGAAGTACTAAAATTTGTCCTATAAAACTTTTATGTGGAAATAAATTGCATGCATGTAACTACATTAAGTAAACATGAAACTAACACATGCATCAATAACACATAACACCTGAAATTGGTAACCCAGAAACCCTCCAAGAATAAGAAGGTAAAACTAGGGTGGGGATGATACCCACAAAAATTACTATAGCAATATTGTTTAACCACTTCTGATGGTTTGCCCTATTAAAGGCCTGCCATATTAAAGGCTTTACATTGTGTCAATAGTGACCTGGTTAGAGGATTTACAAACACTTAACATGAAGTGTCACCCTGTTAAAGGATTTAATCACCTATCTCTAGGATCAATGAAATAGTTGTTAAGCTAACCTATCACCATAGGATTTCCATGCTAATACAATGGCTAGAAAGTATTAGGTAAAATGAACCTGATAGTTTACAATCCTTGATTGCTGAATGTTGGCTCTGTTCTCCTTCGTCTGATCTTGATCCTTTGTGATCTAATATCTTTCGCTTCTAAAAATACTATATCGACCACAATATATCTTCTCCTCTATATCATCATCTTCATCATCTCCTTCTCTATCATGTCTTCTCTATGAGATATTGTCTTCCTTATAAAGACATTCGAGGATTTAGTTTTAGGTCTGGATCTACGATCCATATTCAATCTTCATTTCCTCTTAATACTTATCTTTTGCTAATTGGTTGCATGCCTTTATCATTTTTCTTATTGGCTGCATGCAAATTACATAGGAAATATAAAAGATTCGATCTGATCATTAAATCCTTCGAGATTTCCTTATGTCGGTTGTAATGACTTTTTTCATCATAGTTTGTGCGATTCCAAACTCTTATGCTGATATCCTGGATTAGTCGGCTCCTAAAATATTTTTGTTTCTTGCCACATGCTATTCTACTGAGTTACTCGGCACTTACAAAAAACTGTGTTACTCGACATCTAAACTTTACTCGGCACTTGATCTTCACTCAAAATTTACACTTTACTTGGCACCTACACTTTACTTAGAATTTTGCACTTTACTCGGCACCTACACTTTACTCGGCACCTGAATATTACTCGGCATCTATTGCACTCGGCACCTATTCTTGATCTTGGTTAAGTGTATTGACACTCAGTTGTCAAATTTATTCTTTAAGCTAACACCTATTGTATTGTTTCTTCCAAAGGGGAGGAACACTATTCAGCAATCCTAGATTAGCTTCTACATCGGAGCAATTATCACTGATTGGCACTCTTCATTTGGTGGGGAGATTATCTTGTCTCTCTTCTTCTTCTCTCTTGTAGGGAGACCTTTTCCTCTTTTGGGATAGTGTTCTTCTCACATTTCTCTATTGTATATACTTGATATATGTCAGAATGAGGGGGTCTCCATTACTCCATTCATCCATGTATCTAGTTTTTTAATCTCTCTTTTTAGGGAGGGTTTTTCCCATGAGTTTTTCCCTCTTTCTCCACTTTATGAGAGATTACATTGCATTATGTACATGGGTACCTAACATGACCTAGTACCTAGGACCCATCTTGCATTTCATTTTAGCTTTCATAAGCTTAGGTATATTCCCCTAAGTTGCACTTAAGAGGGGATGTTGGTGTAAATAAGTATTTACGATTTATACTTTACTTATGTTTACTTAGGTTAATGCATTATTTTATTATATTGCATTACTTTATTATTTATTTAGGTGAGACACTTAGGATTTTGCATACTCTTATGAGTTGTCATGTTGACAACACTGGAGTAAGAAACTCTAATTCAGCACATGGTGTCTGCAACACTAGATTTTGTATCATTAACTTAGTTGTCATGTAGACAACATAGTTATTCACACTCTTAATTTAGCACATGATGTCTACAACATTATTTTGTGTGTTATACATTTGTAGGCTTAACCTCTCATCATTGCACATACTCCTATGCTTAATGGAGGATAACTCATATCTAGTGGACATGTGCTTGGTTGTATGACTTATCATGTTGCTAACTTCTATGCATTCTAGAAGCTTCCTAGAGGCCTTTATATATAGGCACTCCTAGTGTACTTACAATTGAATATTGAATGAATATATCATCATTCTAATTATACTCTCTTTGGTCTATTATTGTGCTTGTGTTTGATTTCCTTAGTCTTGGGTGAATTTTTCCCTAAGGCAAATTCTTACACTAACCCTTGCAGGTTCTAGAAGGAAACTGGAGCTAATGATCAACCATCTACATATATGAATGAAGAAATGTATGTTACCTTGTATTTTTATTTCACTTTTGATGTATGCAATCTATTTCAATATTCTCTATGTGTTGGCTATGCTCATAGGCTATGTGAGCCTATATATTTCACTGATCATTATCACATGCACTTTTCCTTGTACTTTCAATTTAGCTCCTTTATTTTAGTTGATTTTGTACTTGATTTTTCTCTTAATTTTCAAATGAACACAAATCTAATGAAGATCACATAATAATGAAAAACTAGGTTATTGTAGAGAAAATTCACCTAGTAATTAGGCTATTAAGTTTCACCAATTTGAAAGACATGAAAATTGGTAGCATTTTTTGTGACTACTATTGATTTCTTTCCTACTAAGCATCATTTGACCAATTGCCTTAGCTTGTCCATTGGGTATAAATTCTAATATAGAATCATGACTGGAGTTGAAAACTTGAACATTGATGTAGGATAAGCCTTCCTTATAACTCTCTAAGACCCTTTTCACTTGAAACTCTTATTGAAAACTGGGAAATTGAAACTGGAGATAAACCAAATATTCTTGACAACACTTATGGAAAGCTAGAAAACTAACCTACTCTAGCCTAACTAGCAACAAGATAAATGTTAAATAAATCCATTTACTAGTTGGCTAAATTAGCTCCCCTTCTTCTTCAAAGTACCATGATTAATACAAGAATGTGGAAAAATGCACAATACTGAATTATTTCATCCAACATCTCTTAAGGAATGAAAATGGTGTTACTTACTTCACATTATTTATTGAAACAATTAGTATTTGCAACTAAATTAATTTGTTTCATTTGAACCTCTCCATTGATTCTCCATGTTTAATTTCTAGTATTGATGATGATTCCTCACCTAACTTGAGCTAGGCCAAATACCTGATTGGGCAACCTCTAGAATGTACAAACTTAGAGTCTTCTTTGCTACTTTCTTTAGTGCTTCTATCTTTTTCTAGCTTATCAATGTTATCCTGCATTATTGACAAACATTTCAATTCTTCCTCCATTGTTAGGGGTTCCTCTTGTTTTGTTAAGGCGACTAGAAGTTTATCACAACTATCAACCCTCTGAATACCCTTGGTGAATGGCTCCAACTTGTATTCAATATTAGGCTTAGAATCAATAAGAGAATAATTTTCCAAAGTGGAGTCTCCTATGGTAGGCATATGCTCTACATTTTCTATGGCAATACTTTCACAAAAAAAACTCTATAATACTTTCAAAATAGTCTTCTAGCCTTGGTCAACTACCATCTCATTAATATTTTGATGTTGTGATAATGCATTTAGAAGTACCTCTACCTCATAATTCTCAACAAAAGAAGGTAATTCATTAAAGAAATCCATGACCCTCTCTTCTTGCTCATTACTATGTCCTACAACTAGTGAGGTATGTTCATCATTATATTCCAAATGCATAGGAAGTCTAAAGGACATAACTGATTCCTCTTTTCTTAGATGATCTTTCATGTGGACCTCTTCTACTTGTTGTTCTGAATTGAATGTGAGAATATCTTGGTTTTTCTTTTTCTCATTATGAATCTCATCTTCTTCCTCACTCACAAAACCAAGAATCTCATCAAACAAATCAAATGAACTTCAAAAAATATCAAATTTTCCAATATGCAAGTCTTCTTATAGAGAGTCCTATTTTTGAGCCTCAACTTGTTGTTTAGGAAGGAATTTTTCAAACTTGGAAAATCAAACTTACAAACCTTCTGCTCATTTTACATCAAAACATTAGGAGATGACTGAACTTCTAGAATGATCTTTTCATATGGTACTATCTATTGAAGTATAGGTTCCTCTTCTTTAGTGATGAACATTGGTTGTTGGATTTGCTTCTCCCTTGGAGTTATACAATTTTCTTCTTCTTTTAGTTGATTATAACTCAAGAAATTGGGGATCTGAGGTTTGGCAACCTCTTTTTTTGTAGGCACACTTGGGATATAAGGAGCTTCATGAGCCTCAATCTCTTGTACTTCTGCAATGAACACCCTCATTTGATCCTCCCTTTTATTAATAAGCTTTTCATATTGTCCGTTTGGGGCACCAAAATGCTGAAAATGATTTTGGAAATCATCATGATAGCTTGGAGAAAATTGGTTCTCATGGGGTTGCTGAAAGTAATTCCTTTTAAGACTAATCAGCTCATTACCAAAGTGTTCTAAAAGTTTTTGAATTATTTGATTATTTTCTTTGATCTCCTTAATCTTTTGGGACTAATTTGATGCTTGAGGGGCTATGTTAGCAGCCTAGGCTAGGAGTATTAGGATATGTGGGATAGCTTTCAAGGTTGTAATTTCTTTGGGAACTAACTGCAATTCTAGAAAAATGGGCATAGGGGGAATTGGGGCTATCTTCCCAGCTTGAATGAGGATTTTTTAGATCTTATAGCAATATCAAAGGCTCTAGGTAAGGTATTCCCTCCCATAGACTGAATCATGACTGAAATTGTCACTATTGAGAGCCCTTAGGTAGTATAGGAATGCATGCTGATTGGAAAGTCTTATAGTTGTTGGGATCCTATTCCAAGTACTTTGGAATCTAAAATCAAAATCCATCATATGCTCATGAGGTACCCTCTTAATAGTAGCCAAATTCTCTACTAGGGAAAGATGATCATATTTATCTTCAAATTGACTAGTCAAGGCAACTCTCAACTCATCCTAGGTGGATATAGAACTAACCAGTAACCATCTAAACCATTGAAGGGCTCTCCCTTCCAGTGATGCTACCAATAGTTTCATGGCTATATTATCTATGTTAATGTGATGTCAGCCACAAAGAATTGCAACATCTCTTATATGTTCAATAGGCGTAGATTGGTCTTACCCAGTGAAGATAGGTATACTTTTAAGGGTTGCTATAGGGATATCATCATGTTGTTACAAATTCAATGGGCTTCCTTGATTAAAGGCCACAAAAGGATGATTTCTGGCTAGAGGAGGATTTGAGGGTCCTTGAACTACTTGAGGAGGGAGTATTGGTGGACATGTGAAACTTGATTCTCATGAAAAGTGGAATGATAGGATATGCTCTCATGAATACACATAAAGAAAATCAATTCTTAGATAAAAAATAGGCTCATGGAAACACTTGTAAGTGAGAAAAAACAAGACTTCACTTTTATAACAAAGACAAAATCTACTTTAAACTAGAGAATGGTCATTCTACAATTGCCATGTGTGTGACTTTGTTTCCTCCAAAGGAAAAATCTATTTCTATACACACCAAATAGAAATACTATAATCTTAAAAAAGACTAAATGCTCTCAATATTTGTCCCACCAAGTGTGTCAAAAACTACTGTAACTTAGATTGCACCCTTATGTTGAAGTTTAACTTTCAACAATCTAGTGAAACATAGATGATCCTTGGCCTATGGATATGCCATGTCAAGGATCAACGTCCAGTACAAAGGTCCAACTTCCCTTGAATAACCTCTTGAAACTAACGTTAACTTGGTAGGAAAAGGGAAGAGAGAGAAACATAACATAAACTTTAACTGTAAATGAAAGTGGAGTGATGCAACCTTGAATTAAACTCACAACTTGAAATGACTACAACTATTTGAACATAGAAAGATCCTATTAGCATTAAGTCATGAAAATGTAACAAGGTGCAGACATTCAGAAGAAGGAAACCATGTTCACAACTTCAAAATTTGATTACACACAAATTGCACTAACTTCTCTCATAAAAATACTTCCCATATGCCTCAAAAACTCTTAACTTAAGCCAAGGATCAATTTAATCACACTAACTTAAAGTTAAAAATTCTTAAAAGACAATGACAAACTCAGAATAGGGCCAGAGAGGATCATTTCTATTTCATTTTAGAAGGAAAAAAGGCTCAAAAACTATATCACAATATAGGACTGAGCTACAAAACACTAAATCTCCAAGGAGGTAGAAAGAAAGAACTCACAAGGAGCTAGAATGTAAGAGATAACTAGAATAATGCCCAAGAATGGGGTATAAATATGTTCAAAACCCACAATCTACATTATCCCCAAAATTGGAAACCAATCAATAATTTCTATCAAATTAGTTGAAGACTAAAAATTTTCATCCTCATGAATCATGTTGCAAATTGAATCTAACATCTTCCAAAAAATCTTTTGGTAGGTTTATGCAACTTTCCCTTTTATGAAAATCCTCCTACCCTTAATTTTGGCAAAATTAAATCAAATCACCTCCTCCATTTTTCTCATTTTAAAAATATATTTAAATGATATCATTTGTAACAACATTACCCATTCAAATATTTACATTTGTAATAAAATGCAAACATTAATGTAAAATCACCTTATAGACACTTTGGAATTTGATTTATTAAAAATACCCCCTTACACACATAAGCATTCCTCCTTTCTAACACTTAGAAAAATAAAAAATTTCCCACTATGCATATTAAAATGCCACCCCCTTTTATGAATATATTAATGTATTTTCACACATTAATATTAAAATAAAGGAATATGAAGTGGAAAAAAATGTCCTAGCTTGAACTCAAACTTGGACTGAAACAAGGAGGGAAAGTTTCCATTGCAATAGAAAGATGAGCTAGTCTCTATAGCATCATTTTTAGAAATAATAGGAACTTGAAGACATAAAGGTAGGAATTCAAATTTTCCTCTCCCATTTAGTCAATTTTCTAAAAAAAATTCAAGGATTTCTTGGTTGGACATGCTAAAGTTTTTTACTCTTCATCTCCTTCATTTCCATGCATGTTCTTCATTATTTTCTTGTTTATTTTCTAGTTGCTTCTATCACTTCTTAAATGTGAAAATATGCAGGACTATGGCTACATTTATACTTATTTATTTATCATTCTTGTCATGTATGATGTTGCATTTGGTTGGGGTTGTGACCTACAACTTGGCACTATGTATTTTCCTCGTTTCTTTATGAGAATAACCTTGAAAAAGTTGCAGCTATATGTTTATTTGTTTTTTTTGCATGCTACAAGAAATCTGTATTAGTTTATTACATATGCCTCCCAACTAAAACAATGAATGAGGGTTTGAAAGCTAGAGCTCATTGCTACATAATATGGGTAGGGAATCATCTTCAATATTGTGTTGCTCTCTCTTATTATTTCTGATGTAGGCATGTCAAATCTTAATGGAAATCTGATTTTTGATAGTATAAGCATGTGTCCTTGCTGATTATTCATTTGTTTTCCATAAATAAATGTTGAAGCTATATGATGCATACCCTCAATGTGTTGTTTTCATGGTACTAGCTGTATTTATACTCATTTCAGCACCATCTTATTTACCAACATGTTATTATGTTCATGAGGTGGCAATCTCATTATTATATATTGGCTTTCAGACATGCATTTATGTATGCATTTTTCTGTAACTTGTATATGTGCATGCATGTATAAAAGTCAATAGGCCTCATATCTTTTATTACCATATTAGTATGTAGCAAATTTTATTCTCCTTTCTAAAGCATACTTGTGATAGTAGAAAATAAGATGCATGCTTGATTTGATATTATTTTTACATTCACAATCTTATCCTCTTGTTGCATTTCCTTCAAAAGCTTTTGTCACACTTTTATCTTCTGCATGATTCCCTTTTCTCTCTTCCACAAAGCTCCTATAACACTTTATTTTTTGTATTCTTCATTCTTGATCATTGCTATAGGAACAATGCTTTGTGCCATTCTTAGAAAATGAATAAAATGACCCCTTAGATCTCCATAAAAATTTTACTAGAAAGAACAAAGTTTGTTCGTAGCATTAATATCTAACTCCTGACCAATTTATAGAGTCATAGGATTCCATATGTATCCATACAAAATTTTCAAAGTGGCTATAATAGTAAAACTGCACACTTCTTGTCACTGATAACATGCTTGCATTCCACATTTTGTTTTTTGCTATAGGAATGATGCTTAGTTCTTGTCACATCTACAATTTTTCCCTACGTGCTACGTATGAAATTTCCAATTTATTTAATGTATTGTTCCTACGCATGGATCAAATATATTAGATAAAATATACCCTTTTCTCCTTTTAAATCATATTTTTGAGCCTTATGTGCATGTCTTGAGAATAGTCATCTGAGTACTTTCTGATTTTGCATGCATGATATTTAAAAGATATTAAACATTTATAAGATCTTTCTAGATCCAATCCCCCTCAATCTCTTGTTATAACCCTTGTAGGTTCTAGAAGGAAACTGGAGCTAATGATTAACCATCTGCATATATGACTCAAGAAATGTATGGTACCATGTATTTTTATTTCATTTCTAATGCATGCAATCTCTTTTAATATGCTCTAGGGTATGTGCAGGATCATGGTGTGCCAAAAAGTGGCAATCTGAAAAATATGCAGTTCTGAAATGCCTCAAAGAATTTCAAAATCTATTCCAACTTTTTTCCCACCCATCTTGATACTAAATGAAAACAATTAATACCTTTATAATTCCTACTATATCTTTTGGTACCAACCTTATATGGTCATCTTTAAAACATCTTGAAAATGTGTTTTTGGCATGTTTTTATGTGTTTTCTACTTCAAGCATGTAGCTGACGACTTTTTTTTAACCAAAATTTGATGTAATGAAAAGGGTTTCTTAAGAATGTTCTTATCTTTTCATAAATGTAAGGTTTGTCAAATTATGAGTTGAGTAAGTAATTATTACTTATTTTCTGATCGAGTTAGCTACAAAGTGTTGATTGACATACTGGTTGAAAAATAGCTATAACTTTCAAACCATATAAGATTTGTGAAATCCAAAAGATTCATCACATTCTACGCTTTGACTAGTATAAGAAAAAAAATAAAACTTAATTTTTATTTTTTTTGAACTAGTTAAGGTAGTCAGACACGGGAGTTTTTTTAATTCTGAAAATAGTATAGTAGAAAATTCATAATTAATTATTTATTTGGAATAAAAATTCCCAAAAATATGTGTCACATCTAGGCATGAGTCTACTTTTTATATCTAAAATTATATTTAAAAATATTGTCATTTGATTATGATTAAGGTGGTCAGACATACACCTACTTTTCATTTTTTCCCTGAAATTTTTGTAGTATCGCATTAAAATCCAAAATTTTGACCAATCAAATATTTTTTCTCTAGATAAGGCCTTATAGTTTTGAAACTAGATTCAATTTCCTACAGATTATTTTCTTACAACTTTTTTATATAAAGTCCAGAACCACTTTAAAATTATGTGTCGAGTTGACATAACCCTAATTTGTTGTTTTTTCACTGCCACTTAAGGCCATAGTTTGGTACACCATGATCTTGCACATACCCTCTATCTTTTGGCTATTCTCAAGGCCTCTATGAGCCTATATATTCATTGATCATTGTCACATGCACTTTTCCTTGTACTTTTAATTTAGCTCCTTTATTTCAATTGATGGTGTACTTGATTTTTCTCTTAATTTGCAAATGAACACAGATCCAATGAAGATCACATAATAATGATAAACTAGGTTATTGTAGATAAAATTCACCTAGTAATTAGGCTATTAAGAGTCACAAATTTGAAAGAGATGAAAGCTAGTAATATTTACTACATAGGGATTCTCAATTAAGATTCATTCTTATCATCTAAGATTGCAAAACTATCCTTAAATTAGCTCCAAAATTGTTTACATATAGTTTGTGTCATTACAAACAACTATGTCAAAAACTATTTTACTCGGCATCTGAAGTCCCTAATGCTTGGCATCAACTACAACTTCAATGTTGTCACTCGACATTTGAGTGACAATGCATATTGAATGCTCAACACTTGAGTGACTCAGCACTAACTATTTACTTGATACATACTAGGTATCTCACTCAACATGCACTATCTGACATATTATGCTTGGTATGCATTACTTGTTTTGACATGAACTAAGTTCTAAATTTTAAATGGCTTAAGTGTATAGACACTCATATGTCAAAACTAATCTGAGATCAACAGTGAGAATAGTAACCTATACTTGAAGAATGAAGTTGAAAACAAGGTACTTATTTTTGAAATATTTATGGATGATATAATATCTAGTGGTAATGATTTGTTTTGCAAGTCATTTGTTGATCAAATGAGAAAGGAATTGAAATGTCCATCTTTGGTGAGATTGAAATTTGCATTGGTTTGTAAGTTCCTCAAATGAAAGATGGCATATGTGTGACTCAATCTAAATAAATTAATGATATTTTTAAGATGTTTGTTATGAATGAGTCAAGACTTTTAGGCATTCCTATGGTCACTAGATGAAATTCATCTAAGGAAGACACTACTACTAAAGTGAATGAGACACCTATAATACAAATCAATGATTAGCAAGTTACAATATGTTCTACACAGTAGATGTGATATTGCACATATAATTGGTATTGTTGCAAGGTCCTCCTCTAATCCTAAGGAAACAAACATGACTATAGTTAAAAGGATATTTAGATACTAGAAGGGAACAAAAGACTTTGGATTGTGGTACAAATAAGAACACCATTTTGAACTCATGTTTTACACTAATATTGATTGGGTTGGTAATGTTGATGACCAAAAAGTACAAGTGGTGGAGCTTTCTTTTTAGGAGAAAGGCTAATTACATGATTGAGCAAGAAATTAAGTATGTTGGTGCTACTATTAATTGTTCAAACATAGTTTTGATTAAGCAACTATTGGAAGGAATGTAAGAAATTGTCGAGCCTATTTCTATCTATTGTGATAACACAAGTATAATAAACATATCCAAGAATCTCATGCATGAAAAGACCAAGAACATCTCCATCAAGTATCATTACATGAGAGATAAAGTACAAGAGAATAAAGTAAGATTGGAGTATGTGAAGTCTAAAGAGAAAATGGTAGATATATTAACAAATCCACTACCTAAGGATGGTTTTGTATATTTGAGAGGTAAGTTAGAGGTCCTTTCCTTATCCAAGATTCATTAAGAAAGTATGAATGTTGCATAAATTCATGGGTGGTCTAATATATATTTTTGGAGTTGATGCAATCTTAAGTTGACTCTTTAGGAATTATTTCTTGAAGTTGTGAAAGATGCTATAATGAAACTAATCTAATAAGTACATGCAAGGTACAAGGTTTTATAAGTTTCTTATTGGAACTCATAGTTACCTTTGAAATTGTTGTCAAAGCGGTGAGAATTTGTAAGTAGGGAGATAATTTGTAAGAAGAGGGATAAACTAGTAAGGAAGATGATATCCTAAAAGAGGAGATAAGAAAATCAAAAGAAGAGATTTAGAGCTATTGAAGAGATGTTGTTGAACAAAAATATGGAGTACACCTTAAGAGGATAAATTTTCAGAGTGGACACCAAGAAAGAACTATTGAACCTATTGTAGAGAACCTAAATAAAGTCAAGGAGATGAAAATATGTGTTTCTATGAATACATACATTTGCTTATCTTATTATTTAATGTTACATAATGTAATATCTTATATTTATGTGCTTCCATCAATGCAAAAGGGGGAAATTATTAGCCCCAACTGATAATGTTGATAATGTGTGTGTAAGAGTCATATCATTTGTTATGTTGTCATTAATGTCAAGCCTTAATTAGTTATATATTATGATAATTCAATAGAGTGTCATATCATTTGATTGATGAAGAGGGTTTGAAGAAAGTATGAAGATGTAAGTGTTGATAAGTATATGGTATTCAATTGGCACTTGAATGAGTTACAATCATATAGTATAATGTTAATTTGATTTCTTTAAATGATCTTAAGAAAGATGTATATACTAGACAGTTTAGTTGGTGAATAAAGAAATATAGTATTAACTGAGCTACTATAGTTGTCACTGAGCACCTAAGAAAGAAGTGAATGAACATAGTGTTAACCAAGTCCAGTATTAATCGAACAACCTATAATGTTCACTAAGAATGAACATGGATATTGTTTTTAGAAAAGATTAAATCTGAGACTGACATTTGATGAAAACTAAGAATGTTTGAGAAGTTTAAAGGATAAGGAAGAAGTCAGTTATGAGACCAAAAATTGGAGAAATCTAAAGGAGATTTATCAATTTGAAATGGAGCATAAAGTTAAAGGTAAAAGTCTATTTCCTAAGCATCTAGATTTAATAAATTGTAAGTTGATGGAGATCTACGACTTGTGATTAAATAGAAAAAGTGGAAGATTTAGGAACAACAAAATTATTTCTATTGAAGGGATGAAATGCAAAGGTTTTTGTTGTTGATTATTGATGATATGGATGTTTTTATTGAAGAAGAAAGAATAATGTGAACTAAAAATAACACTATTGTGAAGATCATGAAAAGGAACTACTAAGTGGAAGTGTGAAGTGTTTAGAATCAACTAGAAAGGGAAAAGGAGATTGAGAAAAGAAAAGATCTAAACAAGCAAGGTGTTATGCTAAAACCTAATAGGTCATTTCACTTGTACTTTCTTAGCATTGTAGTAGATAAATCCTTAACTAAGTGGACCTAATAGTCTTTTGAAACTCTATATGGAAATATTTAATAATAATATTTGTAAGTACTTTAGAGTAGACAACTCTTTAAAAATGTCAAAGAGTTATAAGCTCTAGTTGATCTTTGATGTAAATCATTTTACAAGGTCACATTAAAAATATGTATCTAACCTTTAATAAGTTTGGCTCCTAGTAGAGCTCACTTTAGAAGAGTAAAAATATCTGATTTGTCTATTCCAAGGTGATTTTTCCCTTTATAGGTTTTCCATGCTAAACACTTGTGTCAAAATGTGTTAATTCTTATTGTGTTTCTTTTTTATTTCAAGTTAAGTATTTGATGTTGTAACTTGGTATAAGATGGACGTTTACTATTATACTCAGTATATTAATGAATAGTATCTTGATAGTTTGATGCAAAGTCTTATTTGTTTGAATTATGATGTTAGATTGTGTTACTGAGTTAATGATCTAAAATTTTAGAGAGTTTAATTTGGGGAAAAAAAATTTAAGGCTTGTAGGATAATTGGTTTCCAATAATATTAATATAATAGAAAAATGGTAGAGAAATGGAAGTTGATTTATTTGAGGAGTTGACTTATTTTATTAAAGAGGGCAAGATGTCTTAGTTATCACCAACATCAGTTTCTTAATAGTAAAATGAAGGATGTGATCTTGTACAAGTTTTATTTCATCAAATTTTGGAGGATCAAATGATTATGAAGGATGAACTGGATACTAGTTCATGTGCTTTGCTTTAGAATATTCACATAGTTATTAGTGAAAATAGTTATGTTGTTAAGAATATGTCCATCATGCAGAAGAGTGAAGAAGGTTGGTAGAGAATCAATTTTGGTATGATCTATAAAAGTTATACGTAGAACTTAAAACAATACCATCATCCACGAGTATTATATGTAGTGAGAAACCTGATGAAATGATAGATCCATGTGAGACCATTTCCTTTAATTAATGAAAGGATTTTGCAATAGTAGACCATAAGCCTAGAGAAATCAATAAAAAGGCATCAATTAGAAAGAAAAAAAGCTCAAAGTTTGCTCTTTCTAGAGGTTTCCCCATCTATCATTCATAAAACATGGAGTCTCATAAAGAAGAATCAACTTAGTGAGTATCTAATGTTAACATCTAACTAGATGTTGTAGTGACAAGAACATTAGATCTTGTTGATCCATCCCAGATTGAGACTGTTTTCAACTAGGTTCACCAACTAAGTGAATTTTTTGTCAATCATGGGATATTTCATGCAATGGTCAAGTGTATTTCAGTTTTACATGTTCTTCTTACTTTCCATAAGCATGTTTTTATTCTGAGATAAGGAAATTGTGAAGCTAATTTTCACAATCTGTAAATGGTATTGTTTGACCAACTTTTATGGAGTAGGTTAGAGTAGAGTAGTCTACATTCCCTAGGATTTAGTCAAACATAATTAGGTCATGTTTGGTTTTAGATTTCCTAATTATAGCAAGGGTTCCAAGTTCAAAGGCCTCACTAAGTTACAATGAAGACTTTTAATTGCTATCAATATGAGAAGTCATATCTTGAAGTTTTCCCCCATGTTTGTAAATACAATGCAATCCTTTTCTGATGTTCATGCATACGTCTATAATCTATGATGATATATACAAGGTTTTGAACCTACCATGTCACAAGCCAACAAGAAGAATACATCAATAAACAAGAGTAATATCAAAATCATATGCAATAGGGTAAAAGTATAAAGACATGTCACCTTTTAGGTTGGCTTAGCAGAATGATTGAATGCGAATGTGACTATTTCTATCTAAAAAATATTTTTATCCAATTATATGATCTAGATAAATTCATTCTAGCTAAGTTTATATGTTCTCACACTTTTCCAATTGGAAATGTATGTGTTATGCTAGTTTGTGTCTAATTACTAAACAGGTAAAATTATTTTAGATAATTAACATTTCAATAACTCTTACGCTTTTTAATGATGTTTTTTTAATAACATTTAAATGTCACTTTATAGAGCTCAAAGCCAAGAATATTCTCATATAGAATTTATTGTATTTTAATTAATTATAGTATATTGTAATTAAAAAATACTACAAGTACATATTTTAACACTTGAGTAGATGTTGATTTTGAGAAAGAAAATAAATACTAAATCATTTATAAAATAAAAAATAAAAAACATATGACATTCTAGAGAATAGATTCCTCATCTAGATTTTTTTTTTGGTTAGGATAGATATATTTTGAAAAATATGGTGGGGATGAAAACTATTGATTTCAAGTCAGTGAAAATATGAATTGTTATAAAAGGAAAATATAGGTCAAAAGAATTTTTTTATTTTGGATTGATCTAGCTATATATATCATCTATAACATAGTCTAAGATCAAAGGGAAAAAGGTTTATTTCCATATTGTTTTGTGGTGGAACTAGACCCCCAACTTTTAAGATTTTTCAACAACTAAAAAATCATCCTTAGGAAAATATATCAATTATTATTAAAAATAATCAATAAAAATAATATTCCTAAACTTCATGTCATGTTAGGTTTTTTTCCAGCTCAAACACACTATTTTTTTTGTTTTCTTTTTTTCTTTTTTTCTTTTTTCTTTTTTTATAACTAATTGAATAAAAAGGTTTGCAAGATTATGTTTGTAGCACAATGAACATTTGTAGCTCTATTATATATATTGTTGTAACAAGATTTTCAAGTATGGAGTTTTATAAATGCAAGTCATCATATTAGTTATTGATTATTTTCATATGAGAAAAAATTCAAAATAATATAAGTTGGAACTTCAAAGACTCTCTTTTTAGAATATGATTATAAGGGAAAAAGAGCACTACTTACACCTTAAATGAATGAACAAGCATGAACTCTTTTACAATATTCATCTATACATGGGTATTTATTTAATATGTGTACAAGAATATTATCAAAATGCAAGCATATTTTCTCTTTTACACCCTACCATAATGGCATCATGAGATCCCAAGGATCCTAGCCATACCCACGAGCAAGAAACTCATTGCAACCAAAGATATTGGATGATAATCTTAAGAGTTCTTTCTATATATCATTATAGAATATTTCCTCTAACCAACATTTCTATTTCACCAATAAGAACCCTATTATGATTGCAAGAAATAAATAACTTATCTCTCTATGAGCTCCTCCTTTAGCTAGATTTCCATCTTCAAAATGCAAGACTCCCATCTCTTCTTTCTCCATCCTCTCCCTTAATGGCACTAAAATTGTCTTCAAGATGAAGAGTGGGTGAACAAGGAGAATATTTTCCATATCCTTCTTAAAATCCCCTCCTTTACACTTTTCCCTATATTTCTTGGAAAGGTTGTGGGTGACATTGATATCTCCTCCCCAGCTATCACATTCATCATAAATTCCCTTGGTTTGCGTCCCTATTTACACAACCTACAAGAAAATATTTTTTCTTCCCAACCCTCACATTCTTCAAGAAATTTCCTTCAAATTAGGTCATCTTGGAAAATCCAACTTCTAAGTGGTTTTCAAAGTCCATAATGAGGATCTATACGGCTGAAATGTCCCTAACCCATAGGTCTATCATATGGGCCTACAAAAAGGTTCCTAACCCAACCCTAGGAATCACCTAAACCCCCCTAAAAGCCTCTTAAGAATTTCATACAAGTTTAACTTACTTTTGACCATATACAAAGCTCTTTAATCAAGGGTTTCACACAAGAGAATCTTCATGACTCAACCTAAAGCATAATTACCAACCTACTCTTCCCCAATTAGAACCTTTCCCATTTTCTACCTAATCAAATGACAAGTGACCCCCTTAAGTACAAATATCACCGTCCACTTGATATTCCTATTAGATAATTATATAATTACAAATTTACTAATTCACATTTGAGTATACTTCCAAGTAGTCTCATTTAGGAGAAAATCACATTGTTGTAAGGTATTTTGTGGTCCCAATTGTCACACATGGACTAAGTCTTAGTTCTTAGTGAGTTTCTTGCACAATTCAACTCATACATTAGTAATAGGCCAAAATCATACAAATACACAATGTAAATTATATTTTCAACCAAACAAATCAATCCCAAATATAAGCCACACATTAGAGCCATGACCATTTTAGAGTCACTTTATATAGAATGTACTCATTATAACACAACATTTATTCCATCCAATTAATCATAATGCTATTATTGAAAGTATCTGATTATCATTATGAGATAAGATGTGATAATTAATTTTGGCATATAAGACTCTATATGTATTTTGGGGTCTGTTGGCCCTAGGTATTAAGTTTGATGGTCTATAACCTTCCCAGGTGACATAAAAATGTTTATTTAAGAAATGCCCAAACATTGTCTAAGATAGCTTTGGGGTATAGTTTATAGCTTTTTCTTAATGATTACTATAATGAAGGTGCCAATGTGAGTTAAAATATTGTAATTTTTCATTTGTGGTGATAAGAAGAAGCCCATATTTTATTCCAACAAATTGTTTTTGTTTCATTGTCTTTTTTATGTGTCCATGGTATTAAGGGGAGCACCCATCATCAAGTGGTATCAAGGTGCACCTTCATCAATGGTATTAGAATAGGAGTTCTTGAGTGTGTGGAAAGATCACCAAATGTGAGGCAGCTTTCACCAAGATGTTGGGTTGGGTGAATTGTTTCAAGAAGGAGATCTTGATTGTGTAGACAAATCGTCGATTGTGAGGTAGCTTGCATGAAGTGCTTGTGGTGAGACTTGAGGATGGAGAAGAGAAACAAGAAGATAAATTTTTTGATTGGATGGATTCTAAGGATTCCTAAAACTTGAGAAGTTTAGAAAAGAAGTAATGAGAGTTACATTTTAGGATTTTCATAAGAAAATTGATGAATTAGAAGCAAAGTTATGAAAGAGATGTTTCCTTCATCCAAAAAGAGATGTTTATTTGGATGTAGAAAAGACTAAAGATCCAATGGGTTTTTATGCATGTGTTATAAAAGAAGAGCAAGAGGATGAAGATGAAAATATTTGTGAACATGGAGTTGAAGAATATGAAAAATTAGATGAAGAGCATGAATATTACAAGATTTGTAAGCTAGAAGTAAATGAAGATAATTTGAAGATTGTAGTAGAAGAGGAAGAGAACAATGCCTTGTTTGGAGGTTAAATGAGTGAATCAATTATTGGCCTTGTTGAAGATATGAATGCAACAAATAAAGATGAACATGTGGAAGGGGTAAATTTCTATGAATCATGGAATATTGAATTTGGGATGGATTTGAAAGATCATGATCTTGTAAGTGATATTTGGTATGCAAAGAAAGATTGGTATGGTGTTGTTGAGTTTATTATAGATGTGTTAAATTCAACAAGATTGGAGGAGGATGAGAGTTATACTTGGATAGAGTTGATTACAGAGTATTATCAATAGCAGATACTTGTTCTAGCTATGTGTTGGAAAAGAAGGAAGAAGGAAATATCTCAACAATGAATGTTTGTTCAAAGTAGGTGTTGGAAGAGAAGAAAAAACAAATCAGCAGTTGCTACTTGAATTTGTGAATTCATATTAAAAAATAATTCCTACCATGGGTGTCTGATGTAGGAGCATCTTACATCATGAAATAAATTGTGGTGTGAATAAATATGGAGGAGAGAGAAAGTGATGAAAATTAGAAGAAAAGTAATAATAAAATAAAAAAGAGAAAAAAGGGTATTTTTTTCTCCAAGGTGTATAGGTGGCATGAAATAAAAATAAGAAAAATAATTGTCATTTCATTTATTGAGGTAGGTGGCATCATAGAAGTTTGTGTAAGTTCCTTAAATCATGTCTTTAATATTTGTCATAATCCACAAAGGCAATGTAATTTTCTAATTAGCCCACATGGTGGTGCTTAGTTATCATTGAGTAAGAATTTAATATTTTTTATAAGGTAGTTGCATTTACTTTGCATCCCACATTGATTGTGTTTGTAATATCTTCGATGGTAAGTGCCTATTTAAGCAACACATATGAGCATTTGTAATCAAGCTCTCACAATGTAATATCTTGTAAGAAAGCTTTGATGGTGTAATCTCTTGTGATAGAAGCTTTGGAGGTGAAGGATCTTAGTCTATAAGATCTTAGTTGGGAAGCTCCTCTTGTTGAAGCTCTTTGGGTTCAAGCTCTTGGTGTGAAGAATCTTCTTGTGGAAGCTCTTATTTTGGAGTTTTCTTATGTTGAAGCATTTGGAAACTTAGTTTAGAAGAAATCATATCTATAATATCATCTTGTTGATGTTCTAAGGATTTTCAAGTATAATAAAAGAATGCTTTCTGAAGCATTTTGTGTTCTCTTTATATTCATATTGTTCTGCTTTTGGTTAAGTTAGTAAGGGTGGTGTTGGCCCTTCATCAGTGGTATCAAAGTGTACCTTCATCATAATTACATTAGCTATCAAGATATACACATTATTATGTTAGTATAAATTATAAAATCCATCATAGCATGAAATATATCATATCTAATGCTAACAATCCTTTCCAAGGTAATGTATCTGTATTACATATGCATCATCATGTCGTCAAGTAGAGAATTTTAAATTCCTTAGACCTCTATTAGTAACCATTTACTAATTGTATTCTTTAACCCAAGTACCCCAATATGTACATCTATTTCTATACCCTCAAAGTGACTAGCATTCTAAGTTGATCACATGTTATGTCTTATCTTTGCACAAAAATCTACCTTCCTAAAAGAGGTATTTCCTATATTGTGTACAAATTTATATTAGATAATAAAATTTCAATCTTTATTCATGGATAATCATATGGAATTTCTCATAAGTTTAGTAATTCCAACACATTCCTTTCTTTGTAAGGACCAAGCTTCCATAACAAGGTCCACATACACATTTTCACATCAAGGAGTTAGTCCCAAAATGGTTCCACATGACCTATGAAGTCTAGTTAATCCTTTCCAATGATGCATGAAATCTAGATAATCATATTTAACTAAATCATAAGGGAACCTCCTTAATCATGATATTAGCTACAAGATAAGAATCAACCACTAAAATATCATACATAAACCACATCATGTTCATTAAGGATGTTATTGTTGGATACAATTGTTTAATTGTGTGTTGTGTCTGATGTTACACAAATGTCATATCAGTTGGTAAATAGTACTTACCAAGCTCAGTTGGTTAACAAAGAAAATTTCAAAGTCTACCAAGAATTCCTATAAATTACTCTGAGAAAATAGTGTCTACTGAGCTCACTCGCGTATCGAAGGATTTTGTGGCAGAAGTCAATGGTAACTCAATGCACAAGGTTAATAGAGGAAATTTAGTTTTTACTAAGTTCACTTAATCTCTAAAGGATTTTGCAAGATATGTAGTGTTAACCAAACTTTAGTTGGTTAACAATAGAAATTAGTTTAGAAATAGTGTTTACCGAGCAAGGTCGGCCAATGAAGGATTTTTGTTCTTTTGGGAAATAAAGTTTAATTATTTCAAGTAATGACTGTAGCTGACTAAAGTAATGATTATTGGTAATTGTAAGTTGTAAATGAATCAACTTGACAATTTTTAAGGTATATATGAAAGGTCAAGTTGAGAATTCTAAACTGTAATGAGCAAGCATGTAAGTGTGTTGATTGTTTGAAGAGGAAAGTGTGAGAAAACTTTGAAAGATGATCAAATATCCTTAAGGAGCAGCAAAGTTTTATTCAATTAGAGAGGATCTAGTGAACTAGAATAGAGATCTATATCAACAATTTAGTTGCATCTCATTCAATTCATTTTATTGTTACTTTCTCACCATTGTAGCAATGATTCCTAAATCTCTTAATAAATCTTTTAACAAAGTTGGTTTAACAGCCATTTTTAAATCCTCTAACATGGTTATAGTTTTATTGAATTGTTTTAAATACCTTTTCCAAGGCCACTCCTAATAGGGTGATTAAATCCTCTAACAAGGTCACACCTAATAGTGTGTTTTGTAACCTTTAACCAGGTTGGCTCCTAATATGGCTTACTTTAGAAGAGTAAAAATGTGTAGCTAGTTACTTGGTGGTTTTTCCCATATTGGGTTTCCACATTAAATCCGGTGTCTTATGTGTTCATGTTATTTCTTTCATGCTTAAATCTTAGTCATTGTGAATGGTTAGGATCTATTAAAGATAACATACACTACATCTACCAAGTTACAACATTTTTCTGTATGTTTATCGAGTGATAATAGTAACTAATTTTATCAAACATCTAAGGGATCTATGGATTTATTTTTGTGGTAATTGATTCACCCCCCCCCCCTCTCAGTTACTCCATCTATATTTCCAACAATTGGTATTAGAAATTTTGGTTCTTGTAGGAAAGATTTCAAGGATCTAAGCTAACTATTAGGATGTCTTACAAGAGGTAAATTCCAAGAATTAATAGGGATAACTTTTTAGCATGGAAAGGTCTCATTAGACTCTATTTGGCTTCCATTGGAGATATAGGATTGAAATGTCTTGATGAAGAATATACAACTCCTTCTGGTACACTATCTGTTAATGACATTACTGAGAAGAAGACTCATAACACCATGATGATAGACATTGCATCAGCCCTAAGCTATGAATAATTTGATGATATCAAAGATTGAAAAACTACCTTTAAGATGTGGAACAAGCCGAAAGATATCTATGGAGGTGATGACAATGTGAGGAGAGAAAAAGAAAAAATTCTAAGAGGACAAGTTGATCAGATGAGAATGAGAGAGGATGAAAACATTATCAAATATGTTGAAATGGTCAAAGCAAGTATCAGTGCAATCAAAGCTTCTGGAGGAGACATCAAGGAGTAAATAATTGTAAGTAAAGTTCTTAGAACTCCACTTCCAATTTATGAAATTAGAGTATTTGCAATTCAATAAATAATATGTGAAGAAAATCATAAGATAAATTTGGATTCCATAGTAGGAAGGTTGACAACATTTGAGCTTGATAACTATGAAAATTATGATCTAGCTTCTAAGAACATTGAATCAGCATTTGAAGCCAAGCTTTCACTCAAAGAAAAGGGAAAGAAGATAAAGGACTCTTAGTCAAAAAGTGAAGAAGAATCAGAGGAGATTTCTGGTATCTTGAAGTGGTTGAAGTTCTACTTGGAAGGAAATATTCTAGAGGCAAAGGAAAATACAAAGGTAAGGTTCCCCTAATCTATTTTTCATGTGAGGAAATTGGTCATCCCAAACAAGAAAATCAAGGATAAGAAGAAAGGTCATAAGTGCAATAGCAAGAAAGACTTCAAATCATTCAAGGAAAAAGGTAAGAAAACATGTTTTATGGCTAAGAACTCTAAGGATTCTAATAATAGTGAAGATGAAATTGTTTACATTACTGTGAAAGATGAATTTGATAGTGATGAGGAAGGTAAGATGGTACTTATCTCTCATGTAAGAAAAAATGGTACATAAATCATAGACAGTGGTTGTTCTCATTATATGACTAGTGACAAAATTGAGTTTGAACATTTTGAAGACTATGATGGTGGTAGTGTAAGGTTTGGAAATAATGAACCTTGTTGCATAAAAGGAAGAGGTTGAATCTCATTACCAAATAACTTGGATGTGATAATGTCTGTTGGGTTGGTACTAAAACATAATTTGTTGAGTATGGCATAACTAATTAATATTGGATGCAAGGTGGAATTCATGCACGGAAAGGCAAGACTATTGGATGAAAAAGGAAAGTTGATTGGATCAGGCATACAAACAAAATGTAACTTGTTTTATCTTGAACTCGATGAGTGCTCATGTTTTATTGTTCATGTTGAAGAAAGTTGTTTGTGGCATAGAAGGATATGTCATGTGAATTTTGATAACCTAGTGAACATAAGAAAATTTAGGAAAGTAAGAGGCATTGCTAGTATAAAGAAACCTGATGTTGGTCTATGCAAGAATTGTCAGATTCGTAAGATGGGAAAGACTAGATTTAAAGTAAAAAGTATCAATCTGAAGAAAATTTGGAAATTGTGCATATTGATCTATGCGGACCTATTTGAATTAAGAGCTATACTGGAGAAAAGTTCTTCATTATTTTTTTTGATGACTACTAAAGAATGATGATTGTTATGTATGTGAGAGAGAAGTTAGAAGCATTTGAGAAGTTCAAATGGTATTTGACTAGAGTATATAAGGAAATAGGGAAAATACTAGAAATTTTGAGATCAAATAGAGGTGGTGAATTCATCTCCCATGAATTCAATAACTTTTGCATTGAAAGAGGAATCAAAAGACAAATATTAACTCCTAGAACTCCCGAGCAGAATGGAATAGTTGAAAGAAGGAATAGATCTATCATGGATTTTGCAAGGACTCTGATGATTGAAAAGAACATTGCTATCAAATACTGAAAGGAAGCAATCAACATTGTAGTTTATACCTTGAACCGAGTATAGTTGAAGAAGGACTCATTCAAAACCCCCTATGAGTTATGGTATGGCTATAAACCCAATGTAAGTTACCTAAAAGTATTTGGAAGTAAATGTTATATCTTGAAAGAATCTAAAAAAGGAAAATTTGATGTGAAAGGTGATGAAGGCATATTTTTGGGATATTCATGCAAAAGTAAGGCATATAGATGTTTGAATTTGTCTACTCACAAAATTATAGAGAGTACACATGTGAAAGTTGATGAGTTTGCAAAAAGGACTGAAGAAGAAAGTAAAAAGGAATGAGAAGATTATAGGAGATTTGTTTTCATTGAACCTGATATAGTGCCAGACACATCTATTAATCAAGATACTTCTACTCCCGAGTCTTCATTAGTCACTGACTTGCAAGAAGATCAAACCGAGTTGCAAGAACCTAAGTCACATTTTGATGCTACCAAGCCAATGCCTACTGAGTCTAAGTAGCTAGAACCTAAAGTTGAAGTGCAAAAGGATGACAATGAAATTCATTCAAAAGGAAAGGAACATATATTGGCCAAGTATGTTAGGAGATGTCATGCACTAGATCAAATTATTGGAGACAAATCTGAAGGTACTATGACAAGAAGTAAGCTAAAAGGTACTTGTTTACTTATTGATTTTGAACCTAAAAATTTCAAAGTTGCATTGGAAAATAAAATTTGGATTGAGGCTATGAATGAATGAATAGAGCAAATAGAGAAGAACAAAACATGAACTCTTGTACCTAGGCCCAAAGATAAAAATGTGATTGGAACTAAGGGGGTATTTAGGAATAAGTTAAATGAAAATGGTAAGGTATCAAGAAAAAAGCTAGACTAGTATGTAAATGCTACTCTCAAGAAGAAGGAATTGATTATGGAGAGACTTTTTCTCTTGTTGCAAGATTGGAAGGTGGTAGGAACCTACTTGCATATGTTGCACACAAAGGATTCAAGGTATATCAGATGGATGTCAAATATGTATTTCTCAATAGTATTATGGATGAAGAAGTCTACATTGAGAAACCTAAAGGTTTTGTTGATCCAAAAAAAGGGGACATGGTCTGCAAATTACACGAAGCATTGTATGGTTTGAAACAAGCCCCTAGAGCATGGTATGAGAGATTGCACAACTATCTTATTTAGATTGGTTTTTAGAGAACTAATAATAATAATAGCTTGTACATCAAGGAAGGACTAGATAACAAGATTGTTTTGGAAAAAATATTTGTGGATGATACTTTTTTTATAGGGAATGATGATCTATGCAAAGAATTTCTAGAGAAAATGAAAAAGGAATTTGAAATGTCAATGTTTGGTGAGATTAAGTTCTTTCTTGGTCTTCAAATTCAGTAGAGCAAGAATGGTATCTACATCACTCAATCTAAGTACATCAAGGAGATACTCAAGAAGTTTGGTATGGAAGATTCAAAACCAGTTGGAACTCCCATGTGTACTAGACTAAAGTGTACTAAGGATGATGATTCAAAAGAGGTAGATCAAACATTATATAGATCAATGATTGGAAAATTGTAGTATGTAGTTCATACAAGGCTTGATATTGCTCTTGTAGTTGGTATAGTGGCAAGATTTTCAAAAAAATCTAGAGAAAATCACTTGATGGAAATCAAGAGGATCTTGAGATACTTGAAAGGCACTAAAGATTATGGATTGTGGTATACATTTGGAGGTAATCTAGACTTAAAATTGTTTATTGATGCTGATTGGGTAGGAAACATTAATGACAAAAAGAGTACAAGTGGTGGAGCATTCTTTCTTGGCAAAAGATTGGTATCTTGGACAAGCAAAAAGAAAAATTACACATTCCAATCTACAACTGAAGTAGAATATGTTGTAGCAGTAGTGAACTATTCTAATATTGTTTGGTTTAAATACTTATTGGAAGGCATGAAGGTGGAGATCAAAGAACTAGTTGTTATGTTTTGTGATAATACAAGTGAAGCCAACATATCAAAGAATCTAGTGATGCATTCCAAAATCAAACACATTTCTATAAAGTATCACTTTGTTAGAGAATTGGTGCTAGATAAGGAAATTAGCTTAGAATATGTCCATACAAAAGAATAGATTGTAGATATATTCAATAAGTCATTACCTAAGGATGCATTCTTGTATCTAAGAGGTAAGTTAGGGGTCATTCCCCTATCTAAAGCTCACTAAAATAAAGTTTTAGTGATGCATCAACAAGAACCAAGTTGAAGATCTATCAGTTGATGTAGCGTAGTCAAGGGAATATAACATATGAATTAGTACTTAAGGTACATTGCTACTCATTGTGATATGTGTTGTCTTTGTCATGTGTTGCCAAAGAGGGAAATTTTATTGTCATATCTTTCTGAAATTTGAATTTGTTTGAAGGAGAGTTTTCTATTTGAAGAGAAGCTATGTAATATTTTCACAAAGGGAGATTACTACATTAAAGAAGTTGGTGGCATAAAATCTAAGAGGTAGAAAATTTATGTTAGAAAAACACTTCTTTTCAAATTTCATTGTGCTATGACTTGTGTTGCCATCAATGCCAAAGAGAGAGATTTTCGGATACAATTGTTTAATTGTGTGTTGTCTTTGATGTTACACAAATGTCATATCAGTTGTTAAATAGTGCTTACCAAGCTCAGTTGGTTAGAAAAGAAAATTTTAGAGTCTACCGAGCATTCCTAGAAATTACTCTGAGAAAATAATGTCTATTGAGCTCACTTAGGCATCAAAATATTTTTTCGCAGAAGTCAGTGGTAACCTAGCTCACAAGGTTAATAGAGGAAAGTTAGTGTTTATCAAGTTCACTTAGTCTCTAAAGGATTTTGCAAGATTCATAGTGTTAATCAAGCTTCAGCTGGTTAACACTAGAAATCAATTTAGGAATAGTGTTTACTAAGCAAGGTTAGCCAATGAAGGATTTTTGTTCTTTTGGGAAATAAAGTTTAATTATTTCAAGTAATGACTGTAGCCGAATAAGGTAATGATTATTGGTAATTGTAAATTGTAAATGAGCTGACTTGACAATTTGCAAGGTATATATGAAAGGTCAAGTTGAGAATTCTAAAGTGTAATAAGTGAGCATGCAAGTGTGTTGATTGTTTGAAGAAGAAAATGTGAGCAAACTTTGAAGGATGATTAGATATCCTTGAGGAGTAGAAAAGTTGTATTTGATCAAAGAGGATCTACTAAAGTGGAACAAAGATTTGTATCAACAATTTAGCTGCATCTCATTCAAGTCATTTTCTTGTCACTTTCTCACCATTGTAGCAGTGATTCCTAAATCTCTTAATAGAGTTTGTTTAACAATCAGTTGTAAATCCTCTAACAAGGTGATAGTTCTATTAAATTTTTCTTAAGACCTTTTGTCAGGCCACTACTAATATGGTGATTAAATCCTCTAACAAGGTCACACCTAATAGTGTGTTTTGTAACTTTTAACTAGGTTGGCTCCTAACAGGGCTCACTTTAGAAGAGTGAAAATCAATAGCTAGTTAATTGGTGGTTTTTCCCATATTGGGTTTCCACATTAAATCTAGTGTCTCATGTTTTCATGTTATTTCTTTCATGCTTAAATGTTAATCATTGTGAATACTTAGGATCTATTGAAGATAACATACACTGCATCTACCGAGTTACAACATTTCTCTCTATGTTTACCTAGTGATAGCAATAACTAGTTTTATTAGACATCTAAGGGATCTGTGGATTTTTTTTTGTGATAACTAATTCATCCCCCCTCACAGTTAATCCATCTATATTTCCCATAGTTATTTATATCACAAATTCAACTAGTAATACTCTAAGGAAATCATATTATGTTAAACTAATTCTTCCAAGAAATATGGTCTTACAAGTTAGTAATGAGGCAAGGTCTTACACTTCATCCATTTCTATAGATTTCAATAGTTTACTTCATTTTCCAATTCTAAATAAGAGTACTAGTTTTATGTCATTGGATTTGAACAAATATACTTTTGTTAACATTTTCCTTCATAAAATGGTGACATGGGTTTGTGCATTTACCCAATAATGGTAATGATTTAGTTATAAAAAAAACATTGATTGTGAGTGGGAGATATAATTCATTTTCAAAAATGGATGCATGCAACATGGCATTGTAGTAGATGCTACATGAGATCTAAAGATTTGTAGTAGATGTCAACTAAATGAAAGTGTTAAAAATATTAGATTGTGTGCATGTCTTTAAAATAAGTGAATATATATTGCAACATTGGCAATGAAAACCTCAATTATTGCATCAATCACATGTTTAAGAAAATCCAATCATATAGTAGAATTATGGTTGAAAATGTAATGTACAACTAAAATTTTATACTAGCAACTAATGATTGATCAATAAATTAATAATGCATCATCATTAATTAGAAAGGAGAACACTTGATTTGTTAAAAATAAATCATTTAAAAGCTAAAAATAGCATTCAACATGCTACATGATATGTGCAACTTTAAAGAGTGAAAACATAAGTAATGGCCATTGTCATCAAAGTATATTGTTACAACAAACATAAAATTGCATGTTGCTATAGAAATAAAGATTTAGTAGTCCTATTCAAAAAAAAAAAGCAAGAAATTGATTAATTGATCAACTATCACTCAAGCTACGTCAAGGGTATGATAGAAGTATCACTTATTTGGAAAACATGGAAATCTGAAATTATGTGTTGCTACAACAAGAAAAATGGAAAAAAAAGAAGATTAATATGTGTGTGCTGAAAATAGATATTGAAAATCAGATTTGTGCATGCCTATGACCAAAGCTAATATACCTTGTATCTAGATGTATGATAAGTCTAGTTTCAGCATTGGTGACATGATTAAAAGAACCAAGTTTTATAGTGGATTTGTGATATGAATGCATTGTAATGCTAAAATTTAATATCAATGTTTCAAGATAAATCAACCAAGTGATAGTATAACAATAGTCATAAAAGGGGAATACTCCAACCATCGAAGAAAACTACAGAAATACTAAAAGTACATGTAACATGTTACTAAAGGGATTAAACACATCTCAATTGATAAAAAAATGAAAAAATAGAGCCCCTAAAAATTATTATTCCTTTCTATAAAAGTTGAAACATCCAAATCCCCGAGCACTCAGAATAGATATAGAAGTTATTATGGTAAAAAGAAGTTAAGTAAAGCTAAGATTGTATATCAGCATGGAATAACCAAGAAAAAAGTGGTATTTCCATTAGCATCATGTCATATAAAGGAAACATGATATAACTCTAGATAAAGGTAAAAATGTGAGGAAGAAATAAAACAATTTGTAATGAAGATGGAATGAGATTAACCCTTACATCCCTAAATATATGTCATCAACTCCATCACTATCTCAAAGAAGAAACAACTATACAAAAATGTGAGAGATGGATGAAAAGTTATTAATAGTAGTGAGAGGCAGAAAAATATTGATCTCTCTTTTCTATTGTAGCATATATTAGAGATTTTCCTAGAGTTCAAATGCACAAAAGGACAAATACAATGATTTGTAGCTTCTTGCAATAGGAAACAGGAAGTGGGGTTTTGTAAAGTGAATATATATGAAGAAAAATGATCATTCAAGTACAATTTAAAAGGTGATGTGCTACTACAAGTGAGGAAAAGTGATGGAAAAAACTTGTAATGTAAATATCAAGGGAACCATTCAGAATAGCAAGTCATCATGGTCAGAGTTTTTGAAGAGTAAAGAAAACACAAAAATATGGTTGTACTTCTTAAATTTTTCACACCAAAACCTCTAGAGTATAAATGAGAGAAACTATTTCCAATTCAAAAAAAAATGACATAGAGCCAAAGCAATCTTACTAGCATATGAAATTTGTTAAATGCATTTAAAATGCCTAGCAAATGTAGGCCTGGGGCCCAAATTTCTCACTAAGAGTTCAAAATTTTGCATCCATGGTAGCTAGTTGGCATTTCAAAACCATTTAATTTTATGGCAAATGCTAAATGATAATGTTTTAGGAATATTGAGCATTATATAATGCTTGTCACATTGTTTAAACCATGCTCCAAGCCGATTGCCAAAAAATGGCATTTTATTATGTTTATCTTTTTAATTTAATAATAAAGTGATGAAGGTTAATGATATTACTATATTGTTAAATAAAAATAATAAACCATTCTTTTTTTTCTTTTAGGCACAAAATATAATTTAACATTTATTAATTGATAAATTTTATAAATTAACTAATAATTATGAAACTATATCAAAGATAACATAGTAATAATACTTTTCAAGGTGTATAATGGTGTATTTGTGAGCTCAGAGGCTTCTTCTTAGAGGATGTATTAGTTTTTAGACATATTGAGAGGATGTAGAAATGTTGCAGAAGACTTAGGGTTGAATTTGATTTTCCCTTAGAGTTTGGGAGTCATTTAAGACTAGTTGGAGCACTTTTGGGATATATTTTATGATTCATTGGGTTGGTTATGACTTGGTTAGAATTTTTCAGGTGTATAACTTCATTTTGAGAGAGTCAAATGGCATCTTTTTGGGGCTACTTATTTGTATTCAACCCCAGTTGGTTGAGGGATGTATTTAGTGAGTTTTTACTCACTTAGCAATTTTTGTGCAATCCTAGGTCTTTTTAATTTTGACTATTGTAGCTCATTCATTGTAGATGAATTTTTATACATTGGAAGCCATTATTTTGCATTCAAACCTTCTCATGCATTGCAAGGATAGTGTACATGATTGATAGTAATTGCCAATGAAAACTTATTACATTTCATTTATGTCTCGTAAAAGTACCTTCTCTATGGTTTTAACATGTGTTGTTGCAAGTTAAAGATAGTTTCATTTCTAAATGCTTGAGAGGGTTATCTATGTATTACTATTTTTGTAACTAAGTTTTTGTATATTGTAAGGAAACTCAAGTGCGGAAATAGCTTCCTACACTAATCTCTTAAGAAAAGTATGGTGCAAATCCTTTTAAAATGTTCTACACTTACAGATTCAATATCATGTAAATAACAATATTGCAACCAACCATGCATACAAAAAATAGATAGAGAAAGAAACACATAACAAAAATATTTTCCGGTGGGGAAAAACCTTTCAGTAAAACAACCCCACCCCTCCAAAACCTGCACAATGTACTATCTTCAACACAAGATTACAATACACTTGCAATGCAAGTTCAATAGCAACAATAGAAGACTCTAGCAGCACCTCAATACCTGCAAACTTTCATCTATCACTCTATTGCATTACAACATGCAATACTCCTTTTATGAACATCTTAAGACCCAACAAAATGCCCACAAAAGAGTTGGGCATTTTTCATGGCTCAACCACCAAGAACCATGCACAATGCCACATGTACATGCAATACCAAGAAAAGGGCATCCATCCCTTGAATAGACAATGAAAGCTTGTCATAGAATCCACCAAAAATAGTAGTCACAAGAGAAGTGTAAGGGAATCCATCATACCAACCTTCTTTTTGCATATTCTCTTACACACACCAACCACTCATTCTTGGGTGCCCAAATAGACCTCATGTCATAAGATGCTCTTACACCTATCATAGCTCATTCCTTAAATAGCTCTTATGCATCATAGGAATCCTTCATAACCATTTTAGCCATGATCTCCTTCACACACTTCAAGATGCCGACACATGTAAGTGATCAACATGCCAACTAGACATGTACACTCACATTTACATATTATTTGCAAAAATATATTTTACAAAAAAAATAATAATAAGAAGAGGACTATACAAGGTTGAGACACCTTATTCCTAACATTCTCCCACTTGTCGAACACCTTGTAAGAGCAATAGGAACATAACAGGAACTAACCACTATAGGCCGAAAGGCCCATAGACTCTGAACACCATCTGCACTTCTTAGTGCCCATTGGTTTCATTAATGCATTTGCAACATTCTTCACAATATCTACCTTCTCCAAATTTACCTTTCCATCTTCCACCATATCTCTCACAAAGTGAAACTGTACATCAATGTGCTTTGTTCTGGCATGGAAAGTTGGATTCTTTGCAAGGCAAATAGCACTCTGACTATCACACCAAATAGTAATTTTTTTTGCATCATCACCAACATCAGAACACAATCTCTTAAGCCAAATGGCTTCCTTACAACCATGAGTAGCAGCCATGTACTCAACTTCTATAGTGGACAAAGCAACCACAGGTTGTCGCTTACTCATCCAATTGATGGCACCACCAAACATAGTGAACACATAAGCACTGGTGGATCTCCTGCGATCAATATCACCTGCCCACTCTGAATCCACAAACCCATGAATACAAACTAAATGTGGAGATCCAGAAGAATTACCATGATAACATATGGAGTAATCTAATGTACCCCTCAAATATCTTAATACTCACTTAACTGCATCCCAATGTACCCGTCTAGGGTTAGCCATAAATCGACTCAGGACTCCCACTGCTTGGGCAATGTCTAGTCTAGTACAGACCATAGCATACATAAGACTTCCAACTGCACTAGCATAAGGTACTCTACTCATGTCCTCCATCTCACTAGGAGATTTTGGACAATCATCTATAGATAACTTTGTTCCCACAAGAATAGGAACACATAGTGGTCTACAATCTACCATGTTGAACCTGTTCAATACAGACTTCACATACTTACTCTGACTTAACCAAAGTTTTCTGTTAGACCTGTCTCTACTGATTTCCATACCCAAGATGTACCTAGCTGCCCCAAGATCTTTCATCTCAAACTGTGCTGGCAACTAAGATTTAAAATCAGAAATCATACCCTTACCCTTCCCAAATAGCAACATATCATCAACATATAATGCAACAATAAGAAGGCAATCATTTTCAATTCTAAAATAAACACAATGATCTGATTTCAATCTTACAAATCCAATTGACAACACAAAGGCATCAAACTTAAGGTACCACATCCTAGGAGATTGCTTCAAACCATATAGAGATTTCTTTAATCTGCAAACAAAGGATTCTTTACCTTTAACAATGTAGTGCTCAGGCTATGACATATAAATCTCTTCCTCCAAATCACCATGAAGGAAAGTTATCTTCACATCCATCTGTTCTATCTCTAAATCATATGATGTAGCAAGAGATAACAAAAATCTAATGGATGTCAACTTTGCAACATGAGAGAATATTTCACCATAATCTATTCCCTCTACCTGTGAATACCCCTTTGCAACCAATCTAGCTTTGTACCTTTCAACACTACCATCTGTACAAAATTTCTTCTTGAACACCCATTTAGAACCAACAGATTTTGTCCCTTTAGGAAAAGGTACAAGGTCCCATGTTTTTTTTTTCTCTAATGAAGCCATCTCATCATCCATAGCCTCAATCCAGGAACCTGCATCTTCCATGCTCAAAGCCTCTTTCATAGATCTAGGCTCATCAGTGTTAGTAATCAAAGAAAAAGCATGACTGGAATCTAACATAGAATAACTAAACCTTTCTAGTTGCTTTCTTTCTCTCGTGGATCTCCTCAAGGGCTGAGGTTGAGGTTGTTCTTCCTCTTCTTCTAAACTATCAGAGTTTCTAGAGCTCTCCTCATCATTAGACCCAACATGGTCTCTCTGTTCAGTCTTCTTACGGGTAGGAGGCAACTGAACAACATCTTTTTCCTTTTCTTTTTCTTATGGTTGTAGCACAATAGGAGAATATGTTATCTCTCTAAAAATAACATTTCTGCTATACAACACCTTACTAGTCATAGGATCCCAAAGCTTGTATCCTTTCACACTAGCACTATACCCGATGAAAATACATTTAACAGCTTTGTTTTCCAACTTAGATCTTTTCTCCTTTGGAACATGTGCATAAGCTTCACAACCAAAAACATGAAGATGTCTAATTGAAGGCTTCTTACTAGACCACAACTCCATAGGTGTCTTACCAATAAGAGCTGATGTAAGAGATCTGTTAACCAGATAGCAAGCAGTGGCCACAGCTTCAGCCCAAAACCTTTGTTTTAAACCAACTCCACTAAGCATACTCCTAGCCTTCTCCATCAGTGTCCTGTTCATTCTCTCTGCAACTCCATTTTTCTCTGGGGTATAAGGAGTTGTCTTATGCCTCTCGATACCTTGTTCTTTAGAGAATTGTTCAAACTCTGCTAAGCAAAACTCACCACCATTGTCAGTTCTCACACACTTAATCTTCTTACTAGTCTGATTCTCTACAAGGGCTTTAAATTCCTTGAATCGACTAAAGACTTGTGTCTTACTTTTAAGGAAATAAATGCATGTCCTTCTACTATAATCATCTATGAAAGATACAAAAAATACAGAGTTGGAGATTGAAGGAACTTTTATAGGACCAAATACATCAAAATGAATAAGATCCAAAACATTAGAAGATTTGTGAGAACTAGAGTAAAACTGAACACAATTTTGTTTACCGTAGACACAGTGTTCACAGAAGTCAAACTTGAGATTACAGTCATTTAACCCCTCGACAAGATTTTTCTTTTTTAGGGTTCTAAGACCCTTCTCACCAATGTGGCCAAATCTCATATGCCACAACATTTTCTTTTTTGTAGGAATCTTTCCTTCCAAAGTGTTTGCATTACCATCAGAACCAATAACCACAGAATTCTTCATTGCTCATTCAGATGGTGAGGATGAAGAACTATTACATAGAGGAATGCATGCATCTAGCTGAAACAAAGTACCTCTCCTAGTACCTTTAGCAAGCACCATCGATCCTCTAATCATCTTACATTCTTCTTTCGAAAAAACAACTTGCACACCTACATCATTCAACATACTTACAGATAATAGGTTTCATGCCAAACCTAGAATGTGCATAACTCCATTGATTCCATTTACTCGTCCATCAGGAAATTTGATAGTGACCCTTCCGCGTCCAACTATCTTCAGGTGAGAATCATCACCCAAGTACACCTTTCCACCATCAAACTCTTCATATCTTGAGAACTAGTTTCGATGAGAGGTCGTGTGAAAAGATGCACCCAAGTCAACCAACCACACATCATCATATGCATAGGCTACCAAAGCTATGATGAATGCATTGCCATCTTCTTGAGATTTTTCAGAACTAGAATCTGAGGCTTTCTTCTTCTTCTTAGGCTCTTTACAGTCTTTATGGAAGTGCCCAGTCTTATCACAGTTCCAACATTTTTCCTTGGACTTATTGGAAGTCTTTGACTTCCCATGAGATTTGGATCTACCCTTATTGTCAGACTTATTGTCATTTTTCTTCCCTCTTTCCATGGATCTCCCATGAATAGCAAGGGCTTCTTTTTTCAAAATGGAAGCCTTTCTCTGCATCTCCTCTGATAGCAGTGAAGACACCACATCATCCATTTTGAAGTTGACTAATGTACTTTGGAGAGCCATCACAAGATGGTCCCATGAATCTGGTAAAGAACACAAAAGTGTGTAGCAATGATCCTCCTCCTCTAACTTGACACCAGTAGATGTCAACTATGCAGCCAGCAGATTAAATGCATTTAAATGATCTGTTAAGGATCCACCTTCCTCCATTCATAGAGAATACAACTTCTTCCTTGGGAACAACTTGTTCACCAAAGATTTGGCCTGATACACGGCCCCAAGTCTCTCCCACAAGCTATATGCGGTTTTCTCATCTAGGACATTTAGAAGGACTGCATCAGTTAAACAGAGTCTTATGAGACCCTTAGCTTTATAGTCTTTGATATCCCAATCTACTTGAGTTATAGTTGCTAGTCTTGTAGCAGTTGTAGTCGCTTCCCATAGGTCACGATCTTCCAACATGTCTTCCATCTTGAGTTTTCACAACTCGAAATTAGTGCCATGAAATTTCTCCACCTCCATTCTTCCATATGATGAACTCACCATCTCAATCTGCAAATAAGATTTAGGATACTCTGCACAAGACTCCCACTCAACTTGAGATTAGCTCAAAAAACCCTACCCAACAACTAGGATCAAAAGTTGATCAAGCTCTGATACCACTTGTAAGGAAACTCAGGTGCGAAAACAGCTTCCTACACTAATCTCTTAAGAAAAGTATGGTGCAAATCCTTTTAAAATCTTCTACACTTACAAATTCAATATCATGTAAACAACAATACTACAGCCAACCATGCATACAAAAAATAGATAGAGAAAGAAACACATAACACAAAGATTTGCTGGTGGGGAAAAACCTTTCCGTAAAACAACCCCACCCCTCCAGAACCTGCACAATGTATTATCTTCAACAAAAGATTACAATACACTTGCAATGCAAGTTCAATAGCAACAATAGAAGACTCCAGTAGCACCTCAGTACCTGCAAACTTTCATCTATCACTCTATTGCATTACAACATGCAATACTCCTTTTATGAACATCTTAAAACCCAACAAAATGCCCACAAAAGAGTTGGGAATTTTTCATGGCTCAACCACCAAGAACCATGCACAATGTCACATGTACATACAATACCAAGAAAAGGGCATCCATCCCTTGAATAGGCAATGACAGCTTGTCATAGAATCTGCCAAAAATAGCGGTCACAAGAGAAGTGTAAGGGAATCTGTCATACCAACCTATTTTTGGCATATTCTCTTACACACACCAACCACTCATTCTTGGGTGCCCAAATAGGCCTCATGTCATAAGATGCTCTTACACCTGTCATAGCTCATTCCTTAAATAGCTCTTACGCATCATAGGAATCTGTCATAACCATTTCAGCCATGATCTCCTTCACACACTTCAAGATGCCGACACATGTAAGTGATCAACATGCCAACTAGACATGTACACTCACATTTACATATTATTTGCAAAAATATATTTTACAAAAAAAAATAAAAATAAGAATAGGAATTATACAAGGTTGAGACACCTTATTCCTAACATATATCACCTCCTATAGCAATAGGTTGTAGTTAAGTTATTTCAATTTTTAGTTTACTACTTACCCTTTCTCTTATAAAAAAAAATTATTTTTATGTGATACTCAAGGAAGTTGACCTTCTCTAAAGGTTTAGGTCACCCACAACCTTAGAAAAGTTCTATTTTTCTCTAGATTATGTCTAATTTTTATAAAGACTCGCATAGGCTACAAATTTGAGAGATAACAGTACATTAAGGCACAAGAAACTAGATGCAGTGACTGATAATTATGTTCTCCTATGTTTGAATGTAATAATGATTTTTTTTCCTTTTTAAGCTAAACACCAATAGATATTAGACATGTTTTTTTATTAAAAATACATAAGACCACAAGACATATCAATGTAATTACAACATTGATTTCTCAAATTTCCAACAATACATTCATGTGCGTGTGTGTGTGTAATAATGATCAATTTTTATTTTTTTTATTTTTTAAGCTAAGCACCAATAGACCACTAGTGTTGGCTGGGAAGAAGAATAGTATAGAAGTTGAGTGACAATATATTGATGTCGAGTGCCAATATTTATGTTAAATCAAAGATTTGATGAATCTGAGCTAACTATTTTGTATTCTTGAAGTGTGTGAAGCTTGTAGGAGATAACTACATGATGATTTTGTGGCACAAAATTCAAGGTAAACTATTTTGAGGCATATTCAAAGAAGATTGAGGAAGGAGTTTTTGGAGGAACCAAATGGAAAAGTGGGTAGATTCATTGTATCCTACCTAACCCAAAAATGAATAATTGTGGTTAAGTAGAAAAAGATCTTAATTCTCTATTTATAGAGAGAGTTGGTTAGAAGAAAAGGTTGTCATGTGTGAGAGCCTAAGGACAACAAGGAGTCTAAGGTATTGCTTCATTTAGTGGCTGAACGGAAGAGATTGCAATTGGAATGCAAATCAAGAAGGCTTAAGAGTATGAATGCTTGAAGTGTGAATAAGCTATGAGAGTTGAAGTGTGTGAAAGTCAAGCAAAATGGAGGATTGAAATAGAGATCTATAATCTACAAGTGAGTTGTAATTTGTTATCAGATCAAGCCTTAATGTTACTTTATAATCATTATATCAGTCTAGGGTAAATCCTTTGGATTAAGGTTAACCTAATAGTCATTTGTAAATCCTTTAACTAGGTGGCATTCTAGTGGAATGGTCTAAAGTACTCTAACAAGGCTCACTCTCAATAGGGTGATTGAAATCCTCTAACCAGGTCACATTTAACAGTGTCTATTGTAACCTTTAATAGGGTTGGCCTCTCATAGGGCATCACTTCATAAGAGTGAGAATTAGTAGCATGTTACTAGTGGCTTTTTCCAAATTGGGTTTCCACCTAAAATTCTTGTGTCAAATATGTTATTGAATCTGTTATGTTTCATGTTTACATTTCTAGAAAGTTCTTTTGACCTAGGACAATAACCTACAAAGTTTAATGTTTATATGTTCTAATGGATGCATGCATAATAATGTTTTATGGATATGGATCTAGTAAGCATTGAAAAGTTTTATTTCTGCATTTGGATCTTGGATAATTGATTCACCCCCTCTCAGTTATTCTAAAGAATTCCAACAATTGGTATCAAAGTGTCATATTGCTTAAGAAGACTCATTTGAAGGTACTAGAAGCAAAAGATCAAGATGTTAAAAAGAGAGGTACCCAAGCTTAATAAGGAGAACTTTCCTACATGAAATTTTTTTATGAAGCTACACCTAGGAGGTGTTGGAGACCATGCACAATCTACCATCACCACTAAGTCTGTCAACCCTACTAGAGCCCTAACTATTGATAAATTTGAAAAAGAAGAAAGAACATAATCATGCAATGCTGGAGATTGCCTCTGCCCTAAGTTATTCTAAGTTTGATGAAATCAAGGGTTGTGATAGTGTAAAGAATATGTGGGATTCTCTTCACACCATTTATGGAGGAGATGCAAATGTTTTGAGAGCCAAATCTAAAAGACTTAGAGTTAAGTTCGATGACATGAGGATGCAAGAAGGTGAGAACATTGCTCAATATTCCTCTAGAATAAAATATATTAACTCTATACAAGGAGCTACTAGTAAAATTGATGATGAGACTATATTAAGAAAAGTATAGAGAATATAGAGAATATTTATGCCCATCTATGCTATTATAGTTTTTTCCTAAGATGTATATCGGGTTCTGATCTTACTCTTGATGGTTTGATAGGTAGGCTCACTGCCTTTGAGCTCTCTAATTTTGATAATTTCAAATTTGAGAATGTTGAATCTACTTTCAAAGCTAAATTTTCATTAAAATAACATAAACAGAAGAAGAAAAAGGCAAGTGATAGTAATATAGATGAGGAAGATGTAAAATAGCTTGAAGCTCTACTAGTAAGGAGATTTCACATAGGCAAAAGAAAATTCAATGGTAAGTTACCTATCATGTGTTTTAATTGCAATGAGGTTGGTCATCTTGTTGCTAGATTTCCAGCAATGAAGAACAATAGAAGTGGAGACAAATAAAAAAGTAAAAGAAATGAGGACAACAAAGATTACAAAGAAAAAGGCAAGTAGTCTTGCTACATTGCAAAAGAGGAAACCAAAGATGGATCTGACGACCATGATGATGAAGTGGTGTATGTTGCAATGAAGGAAGATTTTGATGAGGATGCTGCAACTACACTAGTATATTATGTGAACAAGAGTGATAGATGGATCATTGATAGTGGGTGTGATGGCACTCAAAATTGCATTCCCATTTTGACTGTCTATTCCAAATTTTGACTCACTTTGAGCCCCTTATGAATGTTTTTCGTGCATATGTAACTAGTTGTCATTTCAAGGCTTAGGTGGTGTTTTAGTTGTTTAACACCCTTCATTTGACATATGCATATTTTTCATATTGATAAACTAACATTCTGAGCCATTTTGTGATGTCCTATTTTGTGTAGTTTCTAAATCTGCATTTTTGCCCAACTGTCAAATAGCAACAGGAAGCCTAGTTTTCCTTTGAATAGATTTAACCTAGAATGTTTCATGACTCACTGCTTTGGAAATATTTAGTGTCCATATCAAAGAACCTATGTTTTAAATTTTGAGTCATTTTGAATCTATTTGGCTAGGTTTTGAATATCTCAAAGTTGGTTAGTTGCCTCTATTTTAAATCTACATATTGTGCACAATTTCGGGTAGCCTTGTTTGAAAAGTTATAACTTTTGACCAGTTGACCCAAATAAGAAATTTCATTTTGTATAATATTCTAGAAGTTAGAGACTTTATACGTTCCTAATTTGAGCTTATGATGAATCTATCTGATCAGTTTTCAAATGCAATTCTATTTGCGATTTATAAAGTTTCACTGGTGTCATGTAATGTAGATTGATTAGTACCCCCGTTCATGATGTCATAATTTGAAATCCATGATAGGTAAGATCAAATGGTTTGTACCATTGTGTTCTACTCTAAAAATACTTTAAGTCTGCCAATTTTCAAATCTTGACCAATCCGTCTACACACTTTCCCAAGTCCATTCTATTTGCAAAAACCACTTTTATGCCAGTGTTCCAATCTACAATTTTGAGTAGCCCAATTTGACCGCTCACCTTTTTTACCTAGTTATTTTTCATGAGCCCAAATCCTAGATTTCTATTTTACTCATGATAGAGAATCAACGCCCCAGTTTTTGTTTCCCTAAGTGTCAGTTTGCCTAGTTTTTGAAGCCAAATCCGAATACAATTGTGTTTCCTAACATATTTATGTGCAGGTGATTTTAAGTAAGCAACTTAGACATCCGATATCTTTTGACTGGGTATTCTTCAAAATACAAGATTTGATGAAGTAAAAGTGTGTGGGACAAAGAATTAGTGTGTAATATTTTAGAGCTTGGTTATCTGTTTGGATTAGTTTTTAAGGCCAGTCAAAGGACCTCTTGATGCAAAATTGATAGTTTGCAAAAAGATGTAAAATGAACTTCAAATTTTCTTTTAGTGGTCAAATTTGTTTCAAATCAGTACTAGAGGGTGAATGGATTATTTTGATAGTTCAATTGTTCAGAAACAAAAAAAAATTTAGTCAAACCCACTTTGGCACCCAACTGATTCCATCAAATGATTCTGAGTGTCATGGCATTCTAGAGGTACCTTAGGTTTTAAAAAGTTTGATTTCAAAAGAAGTAATATGGGGAATCAATCATGGGGTCGCATGTGAGTTTTATAGTTTTGTTGTTTCTTCTCTGTATTCTTATATGGTTCAATAAATTTTGTGAACCATAATGTACAAAATAGGGATTTGAGTACAAAAAGAACAAAATATACCACAAAGTAAAATAGATCTTAGATTTGAAAATGTTTGAGCTAGCATGTATGATACTAAAATGTGGAAGCATGGATAATGCATATGAAACAATGGATTTTCATTTTAGCAGAGTGAAGTTCATGTTGAATATCTTAAAGCATGGATAGGATACCACTATTTCTTCATGTGTTGAACAGAGAGAGCCCTTGGTGCTCTTACCATCCACTAGATGAGAAACATTTGAGTCCATTTTTTAAGTAGGAAGAAAATGATGCCAATTTGACCCTTGTTACATTTGAAAAATATATTGGCAAGTTTGGATATTGGTGCATGATTCTAGAAAATATGTTCATATGCTAAAACTACTAAGGATCAGCTTTACATTTTTTAGCTTCACATCATTTCATGGGTTATGTGAAATACAATTTGTGCTCTGACTTCTCCATCTTGTTTTCACATCCTAGCTATTCAAAAAGCTAGAGGGCACTCACATTTTAAATTGGAAGTAGGAGAGAGAAGTGCCCACATGCAAAATAAAAGAGCAAATATGTTTAGTGGTGGAAGGAAAAAATTCGCAGTATACAAAGAAAAGTCTTCCACTGCAGGAGGCAAAGAAAACCCGTAGGCAAGGAGAAGAAAGCACCCCACATTCTAAATTGGAATCCCACATAGGAGGTAGGGAAAAAAGCATCCATGGAAACAAGAATGACATTGGATGCACCATTATGAAAGGAGGAAGGCCTCCACACAAACAGCCATAGCTAGAAGACAAAAGAGAGAAGGCCGTTGAGTGAAGAGGAAAGCCCACATTTATAAAAATTAGAGCCTCACATGCATAACAAATCCTGTAGCTTACAAAGAAAACCATTGAATACAAACAAAGATAGGATCCCCACATTTGGAGTAGATATGACAAACACAGAGTGATGCAGGAGCATCAAAAGGTATAAGGGCAATCCTGTGTCACCCAAAAAAATGTACTTAGACTTAGTTTCTGTTTCATGTCTTTACATTTTTGGATACCCATTTGGCTCAAATAAAGGTTCCAACTCTCATAGTTAAACTATCAGTGCATTTGAAAATCCCAAAAAAATAGGAGCATGTATTTGGGCCATCATTTTGGTAAACTAGAAGGTGTGAATTGGCCAGATGAATGTAATCATGATTTAGAGCATTCCAGAAAAAGAATCAGGTCAATAGGCCCCATGGTTTGAAAGTTATTGCAGTTTTTTGGGTTTTGGAGACCTCCTAAGAATGCTTCAAAGTTAGGTTTGGGGCATTAAATGACCTTGAAAAGGGTCAAAATATGGGGGACAAGCTAAGCTTGTCCATAGGGCTATAGAGCACTTTGAGATCTTTTCGAAAATGTAAACGGTTCGTCAATTAGAGATACGGTTTAAAAGTTATGCCTCTCGAAAGTTCGGCTACCGTTTCTGGATTCTTCTAGATTTGTACCGACTTCTAACGCAGCTTCTGGAACCTTCTATTTTGTTGGTGGATGCCTACTAGCACTTTCTAGAATGTACTCCTAGTCCTTAACCCTTCGAATGTACTCCTAGTCCTTAACCCTTCGGGGTCTATTTAAGGAGATTTCTGGCATTGTAAAAGGCAGTTCGGAGTGGAGTTTGAGAGGAGGTACCATAAGGAGAAATTATCTCCAGATTTATGCTATTGTAAGCCCTTAGGGCATGTTTTGAAGTTTATTTTCCTGTACTGGTTGTACTAGCTTATTTTCTCAGTTAATATAATTTCCCTTTTCTGTTGTTTCCATTATGTTCATGGGTTGTGCCCCCATAAAGTGGTATTAGAGCGGGTTTTCCTGAGTGTGTAGATAGAGCGCTGACTCTGAGGCAGTTTGCACTAGGACTATGTGGTTGTGGGTTCAAGTTAGAAGATGCCTCCATGAAGAGAGCATGGTAGAAGGGCTAGAGCTATTGATCTTGAGGAGGTTAGAGCCCTCCAGAGGCAGGTACAAGCATTGCAAGAGGAGCTTCGTAGAGGAGAAAATGTTGCCGCAGGTGACAATAGTGAGGATGACAATGAAGAGGAAGTAATGGGACCAGAAGAGGAAGTTGATGGGGAAGTTCTGAATCTTGTAGAGGAAAGGCTTTTTAGGGCCATTACTAAGTTTGGGAAAAGACCTACAATTGAAGTGGGTGCATTTTCAGGAAATCTAAAACCAGATGAGTTGATCGATTAGTTCAATGAACTGGAAGAATACTTTGAGTATGAGGATATCAGGGACCCTGATAGGGTTAAGTTTGCAAAGGCCAAACTGAAAGGCCTTGCCAAAATCTGGTGGCAAGAGGTTCAACTGGAAAGACTTAGAAGAGGAAAGGAGAAGATCACAAGATGGGATCGCATGGTGGACAAATTGAAGAAGCAGTTCATTCCTGTAGACTACGAGCTTGATCTATTTAAGAAGATGCATGGGTTAAAGCAAGCAGGAAGATTAGTCCAAGAATATACAGAGGAGTTTTACCAACTCTTGATTAGAGCAGGGCATGTAGAAGCAAATAAGGAGAAGCTTGCTCGTTATATCAGTGGGTTGCGACCTAGCATCCAGGAGGAATTAAGTCTGGTAAGAATGACCAGCATTGAAGAGGCATACCAATTTTCCCTATGAGTTGAAGAGAAGCTGAGTAAAAGGTTTGAAGGAAGACAAAGAGGGCACGGTCAAGGAGGAAGGGGAAGTAGTAGATCATCTGGAGGCTGCAATGAAACCCAAAAGAAAAATGAAGATGTGGGTACTAGCAGAAACCAGAGGAATGAGGGTTTCAACCGCTCCCATGATCAAGACTTTGGAAATCAAAGAGGAAGAGGTAGAGGACATGGACAAGGAAGAGGAGGCTTCCATGGAACCTATTTCCATTGCAATGAAGAAGGTCATCATTCCTTTGAATGCCCTCAATGACAAGGAAGGATAGATAGGAGAGCTGAGGGCCAAGCTGGGGTTGCTCATGTGGATGAGGATGCACAATCATCACATTCAGAGGATGCAGAAAGAGGAGAGACATTGGTAAATGAAAGAGTCCTACTAAGTGGTGAGAATGAACTAGGATAATGAAGGAGTTTGTTTCATACCAGATGCAAGTGTGAGGATAAATGTTGTGATGTGATCATTGATGGTGGTAGCACTGATAACCTGGTATCAGAAGAGATGGTCTCTAAGGTGAAGCTCAAGAGGGAGAAACATCCCCAACCCTATCAGATTTCTTGGGTAAAATATGATCATAAGGTCCTAGTAAGTGAACAATGTTTAGTAAAATTCAAAATTGGGAGTTACCATGATGAAGTTCTCTGTGATGTTATTTCAATGGATGTTTGCCATCTATTGTTGGGTAGACCATGGTAGTTTGATAGACATGCAATACATGATGGACATGCAAACACATACTCTCTGACAAAGGATGGAGTTTGCCACAAATTGAAGCCCATGAAAAAGGAAGGTGAAAAGGTATGTAGCAGTGCTAGGATTTGTCTTGTTGATGGAAGGAAGTTTTTAGATGGCATGAAACATCAGCGTATGTGCTATGCTTTGATTCTTAGGAAAGATAAAGAAGGTAGTAGTGAAATACCATTTGAAGTTTCAAATTTACTAGGGGAATTTGGAGATATTATCTCTGATAATGTTCCAGATGGTTTGCCACCAGTAAGGCAAATTAGTCATCAGATAGATCTAATTCCAGGAGCTAGTTTGCCTAACAAGGCTGCTCACAGGATGACTCCTACTAAAATAGAGGAGCTAAATAGATAGGTTCAGGAGCTGTTGAGGAAGGGCTTGATTCGAGAGAGCCTGAGTCCATGTGCAGTACCTATAGTACTTGCACCAAAGAAGGATGGAGAGTGGAGGATGTGTACAGATTCTTGAGCTATATATAGGATAACCATCAAGTACCAATTTCCTTTACCAAGGATGGATGATCTTATGGACTGCTTGAGTGGAGCTCAGAACTTCACAAAGATAGATCTGAAGAGTGGCTATCATCAGATATGGATTCGAGAAGGAGATGAGTGGAAAATAGCCTTCAAGACTAAGGAGGGTCTTAATGAGTGGTTAGTCATGCCCTTTGGATTGACGAACGCCCCAAGCACCTTCATGTGGCTCATGAATGAGGTACTTAAGAAGTTCTTGGGAAAAAATTTTATTGTCTATTTGGATGATATTTTAATTTTCAGCAAGACTTTGGAAGAACATTTACTGCATATTCATAGTGTCCTTGAAAGGCTAAGGGAAGAGAAATTGTTAATTAATCTAAAGAAGTGTGTCTTTGCAAAAAGGGAGTTAGTCTATTTGGGATTTGTTATATCATCTGAAGGTCTCAAAATGGATCCAGAGAAGGTAAAAGCCATCTTGGAATGGCCTCCTCCAAGGTCTGCTACTGAGGTAAGATCATTTCATGGTCTAGTTAGTTTTTACAAGAAGTTTACTAAGAATTTCAGTGGCATATGTGCACCCCTAACTAATACAATAAGAGGGGATAGAAAAGAATTCAAATGAACTGCAACAGCTGCGAGAAGTTTTGAATTGCTGAAGAAGAAGGTGACTGAACAGCCTATGTTGGCACTTCCAAATTTTAGAAAAGTATTCCAAGTGGATTGTGATGCTAGTGGTAGCACTATTGGGGCTGTATTAAGCCAAGAAGGTAAGCCTATTGCATATTTTACTGAAAAATTGAATGATGCAAAGAAGAAGTATTCTGTTTATGATCAAGAGTTCTATGCAATAGTTCAGGCCTTAAAGAAATGGAGGCATTATTTATTGCCAAAGGAATTTGTTTTGGATACTTATCATCAGGCATTACAGTACCTAAATAGCCAAGGTAAATTGAATCAGAGACATATGAAGTGGGTAGAATTCTTGCAGAGTTATACATTTGTGTTGAAGCATAGAAGTGGAAAATCTAATAGGGTTGCAGATGCACTAAGTAGGAGACAGTTGTTGCTTACAACAATGCAGGTTCAAGTAGTTGGGTTTGATGAACTCAAGAATTTGTACCCTGAGGATCCTGATTTTGCTGAAGCATGGAAAGCTTGTAAAGAACCTACTGTTGTAGATAGAACCAAGTGGTTAGATTATTTGATTTAGGATGGCATGTTGTTCAAAGGTAGTCAATTGTGCATTCCAAGGAGTTCCATGAGGGAAAATCTGATTAAGGAGAAACACAGTGGAGGGATGGTAGGACATTTTGGTTGAGATAAGACCATTTCCATTCTTAGAGAACATTATTTTTGGCCTCAAATTTCACAGGATGTGAAGAAGTTTGTATAGAGTTGCCAGGTTTGTCAAGTTGCCAAGGGGTTTAGTCAAAATACTGGCCTATATCAGCCATTGCCTGTTCCATCAAGGCCATGGGAGGACATAAGTATGGATTTTGTTCTTGGATTTCCAAGGACACAAAGGGGTAATGACTCAGTATTCATGGTGGTTGATAGGTTCTCCAAAATGGCACATTTTATTCCATGCCACAAAACTCATGATGTTGTCCATATTGCAGACTTGTTTTTCAAAGAGGTGGTAAGACTACATGGTCTTCCAAGGAGTATAGTTTCTGACAGAGATACTAAATTTGTGGGGTATTTCTGGAGGACATTGTGGAAGAAGTTGAGAACAGACCTAAAATTCAGTTCCACGCATCACCCACAGACTGATGGTCAAACAGAAGTGGTAAATAGAAGTTTGGGCAATTTGCTGAGATGTTTAGTTGGGGATAAGCCCAAGGGATGAGATTTGATTCTACCACAAGCAGAGTTTGCTTACAATAACTCTATAAATAGGAGTACTGGAAAATCACCATTTCAAATTGTATATGGGAATAGCCCAAGGACTACACCAGAATTGAGGAAGATAGAACAAGGGGAGAGAACAAGTGCTGAAGCTGAGGAATTTTCTGAACACATCAAGCATCTACATGAGGAGGTTCAAGCACACATTATCAAGATGAATCAAGAGTATAAAGCTAGGGCTGATCAAAGGATAAGACATAAGGAATTCCAAGTAGGGGATCTAGTCATGGTGCACTTATGAAAAGAAAGATTTCCAGTTGGTACTTACAACAAGCTAAAAATGAAGAAATTTGGCCCCTGCAAAGTTTTTAAGAAACATGACTCAGGAAATGCATATGAGGTGGAGCTGCCAGATGGTATTCACATTTCTCCCATTTTCAACATTGCAGATTTAACAGAGTATCATGATGATGGTGCAGATGAGGAGTTGGTTTTAGAGCCATGTCCAATTCCTGCTTCTAAGAAAGAGGAGATAGAAGACATTCTAGATCACTGTGTGGGTAGGAGTACCAGAAACAAGCAGTATGAAGAGTATTTGGTCAAATGGAAAGGACGACCGATCGAGGACTCAACTTGGATTTCAGCAGCTGAGGTTTCCCATTTGGGATTTCCTCTACCATCCATAAAGTGACAGGGTCACTTTTCAATCTACCCTGGGTGTCTGATGTAGGAGCATCTAGAGGTATAAGGGCAATCCTGTGTCACCCAAAAAAATGTACTTAGACTTAGGTTCTATTTCATGTCTTTACATTTTTGGATACCCATTTGGCTCAAATAAAGGTTCCAACTCTCATAGTTCAACTATCAGTGCATTTGAAAATCCTGAAAAAATAGGAGCATGTATTTGGGCCATCATTTTGGTAAACTAGAAGGTGTGAATTGGCCAGATGAATGTAATCATGATTTAGAGCATTCCAGAAAAAGAATCAGGTCAATAGGCCCCACGGTTTGAAAGTTATTGCAATTTTTTGAGTTTTGGAGACCTAAGAATGCTTCAAAGTCAGGTTTGGGGCATTAAATGACCTCAAAAAGGGTCAAAAAATGGGGGACGAGTTAAGCTTGTCCATAGGGCTATAGAGTGCTTTGAGAGCTTTCCGAAAATGTAAATGGTTCGTCAATCGGAGCTACAGTTCAAAAGTTATGCCTCTCAAAAGTTCGGCTACCGTTTCTGGATTCTTCTAGATTTGCATCGACTTCTAACGCAGCTTCTTGAACCTTCTATTTTGTCGGTGGATGCCTACTAGCACTTTCTAGAATGTACTCCTAGTCCTTAACCCTTTGGGGTCTATTTAAGGTGATTTTTGGCATTGTAAAAGGCAGTTCGGAGTGGAGTTTGAGAGGAGGTACCATAAGGAGAAATTATCTCCAGATTTATGCTATTGTAAGCCCTTAGGGCATGTTTTGAAGTTTATTTTCCTGTACTAGTTGTACTAGCTTATTTTCTCAGTTAATATAATTTCCCTTTTCTATTGTTTCCATTCTGTTGATGGGTTGTGCCCCCATCACAGAGGCATCAATATGCCATCCATTAGTAGGAAACACCATGGTAGGAATGACTCCATATAAATGGCATGAAGGGAAGAACATGGGAATCACCCATGCAAAGGTCACAGGTTATATGACAAGGCATGAAAGTTGCCCATGCATTCAAAGAAAGAAACCACCCATCTCTGTAGAGAATTCCACAGTGATGAATAGAGGAGCTATTCTCTTTAGCAAAGGAGATGAAGTAAATATTATCCCATATGTGTTGCATAGAGGGCATTAGAGACCTTTTAGTACACAAGTGCACACTTGGTAATGTGTGTCAAGACACATGTCTTGTATGATGTCCAACTCAATGAGTGGAGGGCCCCGCCCATAGCTTGTCATGGAGTCAAGGATGTTTGGACTGATCATGTGATCAGAGGGGTTAATTAGAAGATGCATGATGTTACGCTCAACTCGTAGGAGTAGGAGATAGGATATAAAGGTTTTACACTCTTATGACAAGCATAAGAGTGTAAAGTAAAATTAGAAGGCTCACAATGCTACAGGAATTCTTCCATCGTGTGGTCAAAAAGTAATTTTTTAAAGGGTCGGGTGCTACAATGGGTTCATATGATTGAGAAGAAAAAATCAAAGCTTTACACTACTATATGAAGCAAATGGTGAGGTGTTTGAATGATATAAAGGATTAATATATTAAATATATTAATGTGCTTAGTGTGGGGTGGCACCCATCAAGATTATTGACCAATGGAAAATTGACATGTGGATTGGTGGATAAGTGGAATAAGGAGAAAATGAAAAATATACAAAATAAAAATTCATAAAGATTTCAACACATGAATTTTCAAATGGAAAGATTTGAATGATTTTAAAGTTTCATATAGTCTAACTATATAATTTTAAAAAAAATTCAATTATTAATGTTCTGATCATTACCTAGGAGCCAAAATTTGAAATTGACTATAGGAGGACATTTTTCATCCAAAATATATAGTGTAGCATAACATTGGAATTGGGAGGAGATAAATTTTTCAGATTTGGGGTCAGTTTTTTGGCAGGTCTTCACCAATTTGCTTTACAAGTAGTTTTGTGTTTTTTGGCTCATTCTCAGTGGAACAGATAGTTTTCATCATGGAGCATCAAAATCAGTTGGGGAACAAACATTGATGTTTGTTGAAGCCTAAAAAAATTCTTAAAAAGTTTTTATGCTTCTAGAGTTCATTTTTTAACTAATTTTTGTTGTTGCTTTGGGTTCAAATTTAGCATTAAAAGTAGTTTTTCTTCCATCAAATATCTGAGATATTTTGTGCTTTTGGAGGCCAAAATGATTAAATATTTGACATGTAGTTACAAAGAGAGGGTAGAGAAAGGTTTTTCAACTTCCTGGGAAAGAATTCTAGGGGGCCACTTGTCATCTTTTGATCAAATCCAAGAATTCTTTCCTCCTTTATCTTTCTTTTTCTTTCTTTTTGTGGGGGGGTTGGAAGTTTTCTCTAAGGGAAAACCAGCAAGGTTATAGTTTTCACTATGAAACCATGGTTGTTGATGGTTTTGCTTCTTGTCTATTAAGCTAAGCTTTAGTTCTGAAGGCCACATAGTCACTCTTGTACAGATTTCATTTTCATTTCATGTCTTGTTATTATAAGATAAATGGAAATTGATGATAGATTATGTGACATGTCTGGAGTTTCATTTAGTTTTACCAGTTTATGTATTCAGTCTTATTCTATCTCATGATTCTTCTTATGCTATTAGCTTTGAGATTGAGTGAATAAGGTTCATTTGATTTAAGACATCTTGGATGAGTTGTATACCATATCTATTGTTGCTTTTGATTCAAGGAGTCAAGTAAATACTTCAATGTTCTGATAGGGTTTCTGTGTATATAAAGGGGATATTTCTTAAGAATGGAATTTGGGGATTTTAGTTGATAAACTTAATTGTAATGCAATCAAGTTAGGTCATCCTATTGGTAATGACTCTATGTCCTAATGGATAGGGAACTAATCACTAAATCAGATGCAAGCTGATATGAAGTTCATTTTGCACAAATTTTTTTAATCAAATAAATTTAGTATTTTGTGTTTTCTAGTGGGCTAAAAAGGACTAACCCTCTCTTAGCTTATGAGTTCATAGGTTATGATTTGTAGCTGTCTCATTTCTATGTTATTACATAACTATCAAGAGATAGAAGGGGTTTTCATTTGTTGTTATTAGGTTTACATTTATGTTTAATTGCACTAGTACCATATATCAAAACCTCAAGGTTAACCTGCCTATGTCTTGCAAAGTCTAAAGTGAAGAAGGAGTTATGCTTTATAGTTGGCCCAGGATTGTAGTTGAGTGTATCCATCATAGGAATTTTCTAGCCATAGATGCATTGGTCTAGTTTCTTGGTTATTTTCAAAATTATTAAATTAGGAGCCAATAAGATGGTGACTCTATTGGGGAGTGTATTGAATCTCTATGATAGAAAAACCTTGAGAATTTAAAGAAGATTCAATACATCAGAAAAATTTTGCTACAGCAACACAGTTGTGAGGTGTTTTTCATATCCTAGTTGAATTTTGTGTTCCCTAGTTAGGCTTTATTCATGGATAGTAATATGTTGTAAGATTGGATGTAAATTGTGTTTTATCACTACTATGAGTCTATCTTTTAGTTTAGTTTTTGCATATGTTGTTGAGAAAATTTTAGAGTCAAGAATTGAATTATGAAGTGTATTCTCTTTTCAAGGTGTAAATGATTTGATTTGCAATTTTTTCATATTGAAAGTCTAGTTTAGAATTTACAAATGGTAAAAAATTTCAAATCTTTTCTCACTAAGTGTGACTGGTAACTCTAGTCTTAGTCTCTATGCGAATGCATGGTTTATTGTAATATCAGAGGCTTAGAGTATTTATGGGTAGATTTAGTTTGTTCACAAAGAGGAAGTATAAGTTCTTGATTAATAGTTTATGTGGTTGTTCATATCTATTGAATAATTAATTTCAATAGGTGAATCACTATTGTGATTCCATTTTCCTCTTGAAGGAGGTGGTGGCTCTACAAAGGATTTTATCTATGGTGTGAAGGATTCCATGTTTACACAATGCCAATCAGTAGATTAGAGGTTTCATAAAACAACACATAATGGTACTTTAAACTTTCATGTATTTGTCTTTCATGAAAGTTGAATGAAAAAAATGGTTGCCTCCATCTAGTGGTTTTAGCACTAAGAAAATAGAGGTAGAAGTTTAATAGTTTATACGATGGAATAAGAATATAGGTCTGAGAGTGATGTGCCAACTCTTGAAAGCGTTTGTACAAATATTGCTAAGCTAAAAAGAAAGATGCATGATAAGACTATCATAATGATAAGAAATACAATTGGTGATATTAAGGGTCTTAGTGGATTTCAAATTTACATGAAGTTCAAATTAGTAGTTATGAATCTTGATGATTCTTTTAGACCCGAGGAGTCTTTATGGTCAATGGTACTCTTAGAAGTTTTTATGCTACATTTAATTGATTGGTCAGTAAAGTCAAGGTTAGAAAAGATTACTAAAATCCAAGATTTTGTCATAGAGATTTTCTTTGAATGCTAATGAATCTAAAGTTAATGAATGCAATTAATTCATTGAAAATGATATTGAAGATGAAGAATCTCAGTTTTATGAATTAGAGGACAATAATCAGCAATTTGATGACATGCATAATGTGGATTCACCTTGCTATGATGATGATTGTAAAGAAGAGGAAAAGTATAACAGCAATAAGAGTCTTTCTCCTAGTGATGAATGTGAATGTGCTAAGATACCGGTTGGTGAGGTATTGTCTAAAGAGGAAGATGTATGTGATAATCAGAATTATGGGTTTTAAGAAAATATTACTAATGAGTCTGTTGTTATAAATGTGTCAAGCTATCTGGATAATAATCACAACCAAAGAGAAGAAACTAATAATGAAGCCTTGTCAAGTGTTGATGAGATTTTAGATATGTTGGCTCATGATTTTGAAAGGTATGATAATTTATCCAACGATGCTTGTGCTCTACCGGGTTTTGCATTTTCATATGATGAAGTCATTTCCCCTAAATTTTATGTTGAAGAAGATACAATTTCAAAATATGTTATGTCAAGTTTTGGAGATGTATGTGATGGTAGTTCGTACATAAATACACATGATGACTTCTATGTTGAGAAGAAAGATGTAGAGATAAGGTCTATGACTGGTTCATTTTCTTCATGTTTTTATGAGGTTGAGATACATTCAGATTGCTCATGTGCTGAGGAAAGTAATACTAATGAAGTGGTTTATTCTAGTGAGTTATTTGAGGGAAACATTGATACCGATCAACATATTGTGAACATGTAATTTCATGATGATTCTTGTGATTTGGTATCTAATCAGTTATTTGAGTGTGAAGAGGTTGCAGTGAATGTTCAATCTAATTTATGCAGTACTAATGTTGCAAATGAGGAGAAATCATATTTTACATACTCTTCACATCTAGAGGCACAAGGTGAGTAACAATTTGATTTATATAACTTGTTGAATGGAGTAGAGTACCAAACTTTTGTGTTTTAAGTTGAAGGTGTCCCTGATTCAGTTAGTGATTATTAGTTTTAGTTTGATGTCAGTTGTTGCAAGCATGCTAATTCATATTTTCATAGTGAGAAAGATGAAGAAAGTAATTCAAGTTTTTATATGCACTATGAGAATGATTTTCTTTCACCTAATCTGCTAATGAGAAGATCTAATGTATGTGGTGAAACTAATGTAAATGAAAGTTTTAGTTTACCTCAAGAAGATGATAATGAGAATCAGGTGTATGATAGAGGTAAGGAGTTTTGAAAACATTTTGGTGGTCTAGGGCCATCATTTGTACATAGTAGGAGTAGTTGTTTTTTGCTTTCAATAAAGTTGTTTGAGAGAAGTGAAGTTTGTGGTCTACTTCATCCAGATATCTAAATCCATTCCATGAATGCAAGGGGCATTCATATCTAGACAAAGCCACTAATGGCACTCAAAATTGCATTCCCATTTTGAGTGTCTATTCCAAATTTTGAATTACTTTGAGCCCCTTATGAATGCTTTTCGTGCATATGTAATTGGTTGTCATTTCAAGGCTTAGGCAGTGTTTTAGTTGTTTAACACCCTTCATTTTACATATGCATATGTTTCATATTGATAACTTGACATTTTGAGCCATTTCATGAAGTCTTGTTTTGTGTAATTTCCAAATCTACATTTTTGCCCAACTGTCAAATAGCGACAAGAAGCCTAGTTTGCCTATGAATATATTTAACCCAAAAATGTTTCATGACTCACTGCTTTGGGAGTGTTTAATATCCACATAAAAGAACCTATGTTTTAGATTTTGAGTCATTTCAAATCCATTTGACTAGGTTTTGACTATCTCAAAGTTGGTCAATTGCCTCTGTTGTAAATCTGCATATTGTGCACAATTCTGGGTAGCCCTATTTGACAAGTTATGACTTTTGACTAGTTGACCCAAATAAGAAATTTCCTTCTGCATCATATTCTAGGAGTCAAAGACTTGCTACATTCCTAATTTGAACTTGTGACAAATCTATTTGATCAGTTTTGAAATGTAATTCCATTTGCGATTTATAAAGTTTCAATGGTGTCATGTAATATAGATTGATCAATACCCCTGTTTGTGATGTCATTATTTAAAATCCATGATAGGTAAGATCAAATGGTTTGTACAACTATTTTCAATTTGAAAATAATTGAAGTATTCCAATTTTCAAATCTTGACCAATCCATTTGCACATGTTCCCAAGTCCATTCTATTTGCCAAAACCACTTTTATGCCAGTGTTTCCAATTTGCAGTTCTGAGTAGGCCAGTTTGACTGCTCACCTTTTTTTCCTAGTTATTTTTGATGAGTCCAAATCCCAAATTTTTATTTTCCTCATGATAGAGAAATAACACCCCAGTTTTTGTTTCCCAAAGTGTCAATTTGCCTAGTTTTTGAAGCCAAATCTGAATGCAATTTAGAGTCTTCTAACATGTTTATGTGTAGATGATTTTAAGTAATAAAAATCAACAACCGATATATTTTGACTCAGTATTCTTTATGAGATGAGATTTGAAGAAGTAAAAGTGTATGGGATAGAGAATCAGTGTGTAGGATTTCAAAGCCTGGTTATCTGTTTGGATTAGTTTTTAAGGCTAATCAAAGGACCTCCTAACGCAAAATTGAGAGTTTGCAAAAAGATGTAAAATTATTGCAAATTCTCTTTAAGTGGTCAAATTTGTTTCAAATTAGTGCCAGAGGGTGAATGGATTATTTTGATAGTTCAATTGTTCATAAATGATTTTTTTTTTAGCTAGACCCACTTTGGGGCCCAATTGATTCCATCAAATCATTCTGAGTGTCATGGCATTCTAGAGGTGCCTTGAGTTTTTAAATAGTTTGATTTGAAAAGAAGTAATATGGGGAAGCAATCATGTGGTCGCATGTGAGTTTGACACTATTTTGTTTCTTCTCTATATTCTTATATGGTTCAATAAATTTTTTGAACCAAAATATATAAAAGAGGGAGTTGAGTACAAAAAGAACAAAATTTACCAAAAAGTAAAATAGATTTTAGATTTGAAAATTTTTGAGTTGGCATGTATGATTGCAAAATGTGGAAGCATGGATAATGCATATGAAATAATGAATTTTCATTTCCAACAGAGTGAAGTTCATGTTGAATATCTTAAAACATGGATAGGATACCATTGTTTCTTCATGTGTTGAAGAGAGAGAGAGAGAGAGAGAGAGAGAGAGAGAGAGAGAGAGAGAGAGAGAGAGAGAGAGAGAGAGAGAGAGAGAGAGATCCCTTGGCACTCTTACCATCCACTAGATGAGGAACATTTGAGTCCATTTTTTAAGCAGGAAGCAAATGATGCCATTTTGACCCCTGTTATATTGAAAAATATATTGGCAAGTTTGGATATTGGAGCATGATTCTAGAAAATGTGCTCATACACTAAAACTCTTGAGGATTAGCTTTGCATTTTTTTAGCTTCGCATATTTTCATGGGTTACATGAAATACAATTTGTGCTATAGCTTCTCCATCTTGTTGTCAGATCCTAGCTATTCAAAAAACTAGAGGGCACTCACATTTTGAACTAGAAGTAGTAGTTTGTAGTGGAGAGGAGTGTCCACATGCAAAATAAAAGAGCAAAGATGCTCAGTGGCAAAAGGAACAAATTTTTAGCATACAAAGAAAAGTCTTCCACCACAAGAGGCAAGGAAAACTTGCAAGCAAGGAGAAGATAGCACCCCATGTTCTAAACTAGAATCCTACATAGTAGGCAAGGAACAAAGCATCCATGGCAATAGGCATGACATAAGATGTGGCATTATGAAAGGAGGAAGGCCTCCACACAAAGAGTCATAGCTTGAAGACAAAAGAGAGAAGGCTAACAAGTGAAGGGGAAGGCCCACATTTATAAAAATTAGAGTCTTACATGCATAACAAACCCTACAGCTTATAAAGAAAATCCACTACATACAAAAAAAGATAGGGTCCCTACATTTTGAGTAGATGCAACCACCATAGAGGCATCAATTTTCCATCCATTAGTAGGAAAGACCATGGCAGGAATGACTTCATATAAATGGCATGAAGGGAAGAACATGGGAGTCACCCATGCAAATGCTACAGGTTATATGGTGGGGCATGAAAGCCGCCCATGTGTTCAAAGAAAGAAGCCACCCATCTTTACAGAGCATTCCACGGTGATGTATAGAGGAGTTGTTGTCTACAACAAAGGAGATGAAGTAAATATTATCCCATATGTGTTGCATAGAGGGCATTAGTGGCCTTTTAATACATGACCACACACTTGGTAATGTGTCTCAAGACACATGTCTTGTATGATGTCCAACTCGACGAGTGGAGGGGCCTACCCACAGCCTACCATGGGGTCAAGGATGTTTTGACCGATCATGTGATCGAAGGAGTTAATTTGAAGATGCTTGATGTTATGCTCAACTCATAGGAGTAGGAGGTAGGATATAAAGGTTTTATGCTCTTATGACTAGCATAAGAGCATAAAGTAAAATTAGAAGGCTCGTGATACTACAAGAATGCTTCTACCATGTGGTTGAAAAGTAATTTTTCAAAGGGTCTAGTGCTACGATGGGTTCGTATGATTGGGAAGAAAAAATAAAAGCTTTATGTTGCTATGGGAAGAAATTGGTGAGGTATTTAAATTATATAAAGGTTTAATATATTAAATATATTAATATGCTTAGTGTGAGGTGGTGCCCGTCAAGATTATTGACCAATGGAAAATTGACATGTGGGTTGGTGGATAAGTGGAATAAAGAGAAAATGAAAAATAATATAAAATCAAAATTCATAAAGATTTCAATGCATGAATTTTCAAATGGAAAGATTTGAATAATTTTAAAGTTTTATATAGTCTAACTATATGATTTTTTAAATTTTTCAATTTTTAATGCTCTAATCATAGCCTGGGAGATAGAATTTGAAATCGACCATAGGAGGGCATTTTTCATCCAAAATATGTAGTGCAGCATATTGTTGGAACTGGGAGGAGATAAATCTTCTAGATTTGGGGTCATTTTTTGAGTAGGTCTTCACTGGTTCACTTTATAAGTAGTTTTGTGTTTTTTGTGGCATTCTCAATAGAACAAATAGTTTTCATCATGGAGCATCAAAATTAGTTGGGGAACAAACATTGAAGTCTATTGAAGCCTAAAACAAATTCTGAAAAAGTTTTCATGCTTCTAGAGTTCATTTTTTAACTGATTTTTGTTGTTGCTTTGGGTTCAAATCTAACATTAAAAGAATTTTTCATTCCATCAAATATATGAGATATTATGTGCTTTTGGATGCCAAAATAATTAAAGATTTGATATGCAATTAAGAGAGAGGGTAGAGAGAGGTTTTTCAACTTCTTGGGAAAGAATTCTAGGGGGACACTTGTCATCTTTTGATCAAATCTAGGAATTCTTTCCTCCTTTATCTTTCTTCTTCTTTCTTTTTGTGGGGGGGTTGGTAGTTTTCTCTAGGGAAAACTAGTAGGGTTCTAGTTTTCATTGTGAAACCATGGTTGTTGATGGTTTTGCTTTCTATCTATTCAGATGAGCTTTAGTAGTGAATACCACATAGTCACTCTTGTGTAGATTTCATTTCAATTTCATGTCTTGTTATTCTAAGATAAATGGAAATTGATGATAGATTATTTGACATGTCTAGAGTTTCATTTAGTTTTACTAGTTTATGTATTCAATCTTTCCAAGGATGAATATAAAAGTGGATTTTAAATGAATTATCTAGGTTTTCCTATTCTATTTCCTGATTCTTCATATGTTGTTAGCTTTTCAGTTTGAGTGAATAAGGTTCATTAAATTTAAGACATCTTGGATGAGTTGTATACTAGATCTATTGTTGCTTTTAGTTCAAGGAGTCAAGTAAATGCTTCAAAGTCCTAATAGGGTTTCTGGGTATATGAAGGGGATATTTCATAAGAATGGAATTTGGGGATTTTAGTTGATAAACTTAATTGTAATGCAATCAAGTTAGGTCATCATGTTGGTAATGACTCTATGTCCTAGTGGATAGGGCACTGATCACTAAATCAGATGCAAGTTGATATGAAGTTTATTTGCACAAATGTTTTTAATCAAATAAAACTAGTATTATGTGTTTTGTAGTGGGCTGAAAAGGATTAACCCTCTCTTAGCTTATGAGTTCATAGGTTATGATTTGAAACTATCTCATTTCTATGTTATTGCATAAGTATTAGAAGTTAGAAGTGGTTTTCATTTGTTGTTATTAGGTTCAGATTTATATTTAATTGCACTGGTACCATATATCAAAACCTCAAGGTTAACCTACCTAGGTCTTGCAGAACCTGAAGTGAAGAAGGAGTTATGCCTTATAGTTTTCCCAAGATTTTAGTCTATTGTATCCATCATAGGAATTTTCTAGCCTTAGATACATCGGTCTGGTTTCTTGGTTATATTAAAAATTGTTAAATCAAGAGCCAATAGGGTGTTCACATCACATGACTAGAGATAAAAGTAAGTTCATTACCCTAAATTATTATGATGGAAATAGTGTAAGGTTTGGTAATGATGCACCTTCTCTGCTAAAAGGTAAAGGATTTATCAAACTCATAGAAAAGATCATGTGTGACAATGGTTATTATGTTGAATGACTTAAGAGTGTGTCAGAACTGACTAGTTTAGGTTGTAAAGTTGATTTTGAGAAAAAGATAGCAAAGATCTATGAAACTAATGGGAAACTAATTTGAAAAGTTGATTAGACTAGAGGTAATCTATTTTATCTTTATATGAATGATGTTACTTGTCTTGTTGTAGAGTTTGATGATGTATGGTTATGGAACAAGAGATTATGTCATGTTAACTTTGATAACTTGGTCAGTATCAGTAACATGAAAAGAGTCAAAGGTTTGCCTAAATTGAAGAAATTTTTATAATATAATTTGCAAACAATGTCAGTTAGGCAAGATGAAAAAATATATTTTTAAAAGTAAGACTCACACCTCTAAATAAATTTTTTGAGATTTTTCATACTGATTTGTGTGGTTCAATTAATTTGAAAAGTTAAAGGGTGACAAGTACATTTTTCTATTTGTTGATGATTATTCTAAGATGATGACAATTATATTTTTGAAATAGATATCTGATACTTTTCAAATATTTAAGTGGTGCTTAGCTAGAGTTGAAAAGGAGATAGGAAAAACTTTGAAATATTTGAGATCTAAAAAGGTGAAGAATTTACATCAAATGAGTTTGAGATGTTTTGTAATGACAAAGGAATCAAAAGATAGACATCTGAAACTAAGACCCCTCCACAAAATGGGATTGTTGAAAGGAGTAATAAATATGTAATGGATTGTGCTAGGATACTCATGATGGAGAATAATGTTGCTTTGAAACACTTGAGAGAGGTTGTAAGTATAGCTATTTATACGTTGAATTGTGTACAAGTCAAGAAATGTACTCATTCACCACCTTTTGAATTATGGTATGGATACTCACCCAATGCAAAAAAAATTAAGGTATTTGGAAGTAAGTGCTACATTCTTAAGGATTTTAAGAATGGTAAATTAGATGCTAAAAGTGAAGAAGGTATATTTTGTGGCTATTCCATATAAGTTAAAGCTTATAAGTGTTTAAATACTAACCGTAAAAAACTTGTGGAAAGTGTAAATGTGAAGTTTGATGAATATATAGAGGTACATGAGGCTGAACCTATGAAGGAATCTGAGGAGTAAAATTCTTTTGTATAGTTTTATGAATGTATGCTTACTGATGAAGATGTTGTAAATCAATTTGCAAATCAACAATAAATTTTAGTGACTATTGAGTTACATACAATGGATGTCAAGTTGCATTCAGGAATGAAGCTATAGTCAAGAGATGAGTTGTAGATAGAAGCTAAGATTCATTATGATTCTAAAACAAGTGTACATGAAAGAGATGTTGAATTCCTTGATAGAGAAGTACATAGTGATTCAGAAGTTGACAAACCTAATTAGGAAGGCAGAGTAGAACCAACATTGTTAAAGCATGTAAAAAGACATCACCCTATTGAACAAATTATTGGAGATAAAGATGCTAGACCAATGACAAGAAATGGATAAGAAATCATAAATTTGCATTGAGCATGCATGACCCTAATATAGTGAAAGATGCCTTAGAAAATGTGGACTTTATTAAAGTCATAAAAGAAGAGATTAAACAATTTGAGAAGAATAAAACATGGACTCTAGTTCCTAAACTAGAGGATAAGAATGTGATTGGAACCAAGTGGGTGTATAGAAACAAGTTAGATGAAAATTGTGAAGTAACAAGGGATAAGGCAAGATAATTTTGCAAGGAGTATGCACAAGAAGAAGGAAAAGACGATGGAGAAATATTTGTGCCTGTTGCAAGATTGGAAGGAGTAAGAACTCTACTTTCTTACTCTGCACAAAGGTTTCAAATTTTACCAAATGGATGTGAAGTCTAGATTTATAAATGGCATATTAGAAAAAGAGGTTTACATAGAACAACCAAAATGATTTTTTGATGCTAACAACAAGAATGCAGTATGTAGACTATACAAAGCTTTATATGGTTTAAAGCAAGCCCCAAGAGCATGGTATAAAAGGCTTCACAATTATCTTGTAAAGATTGATTTGAGAGGATTGATGATAACAACAATCTATTTTTGAAAATAAAAGGAGGTAAAGGTAGTTTACTAGCTGAATTTTTCATTGATGATATCATATTTGGAGGTCAAGATGGATTATGTAAAGCATTTGCAAATGAAATGAAGAAAGAATTTTAGATGTTAATTTTTGGAGATATCAAGTTCTTTGTTGGTTTGGAAGTATATCAAATGAAATATGACATATGCATCACTCAGTCTAAATATGTAAAGGAAATATTAAAACATTTGGATTGGAAGATTCAAAACTAGTTAGCACACCTATGGTGATAAGACATAAGTTGTCAAAAAGTTATGATTCAGCTAATATGAATCAATCATTGTATATGCCTATGATTGGCAAGTTGCAACATGTAGTGCATAGAAAACCTGGCATTGCATTATCTGTTTGGATTGTTAAGATTATCTACTAATCCTAAGGAGGATCATTTGATGGTTGTTAAGATAATAATGAGATATCTAAAAGGAACATAAAACTATGGTCTATACTAAAAGAAAAATGAAAAATTTGAGCTAAAAGCCTACAGAGATGTTTATTGGGTTGGAAACATTGATGATAGAAAGAGCATGAGTGGTGGAGCATTTTTCTTAGGAAAGAGATTGGTCACCTGGACCAAAGGGAGACAAAATTGAATATCTCAATCTATTGTTCAAGCCAAATATGTGACTGTTGCAATAAATTGTACAAATATTGTATGGACTAAATAGCTACTCAAAGGTATTAAGTAGGGAATCATTGAACCTATGGTACTTTATTGTGATAATACAAAGTGTTATAAATATATCAAAGAACCCTATGATACACACAAAGACTAAGCACATTGCACTTAAGTATCATTACTTGAGAGAGTTAGTTCAAGACAAAGAAGTGAGGATAGAATATGTGAATACAAATGAGGAGATAGCTTATATCTTCAAAAAATCCTTACCTAAGGATGCTCATGAGTATCTAAGAGTTAAACTAGGCATGACACCCCTATCCAAAGCTACTTAAGAAGCATGAGTAGTAGTGGATATTATTTTAGGAGCTGCCTAAAGTAATGATGGAGCTGAATTAGAAGATTTACAATCACAATGAAAGGTGACAAAGGGAGAATCTAAAATTGATTATATCTTCATATAGATATGTAAAGTCTTTGGCATTGTTGTCAAAGAGGGAGATAATGCACTTGATGTTTACTAAATGGGATAGTGTACCTAAACATATAAAAATAATAGAAGAAATTAGAGAGGGAGATATAAGCTTGAGGGACAGATACATATACATCTACCTAGTAAGAGAGAGAAAGTACTAAGGGAGTTATAAGTTAGGGGGAGAAGAAACTATAAAGGAACTTGACAAAGCTCACATTACCCTGCATAGAGGAAGGACATATACTATACTAATAGAGGGAGAAATTTCAAAAAAAAATATTTTCTTTTTGGTATTGTTGTTGGTATTGGTTTGTCATCAATGCCAAAGAGGGATATTGTTGATATAAGATTGTTTTGAAGTGAAGAACTTGAAATGGAACAATCATTATTTTGTCAATGATGTTAAACTTGCTACCTGTTGGTGAGATAATTATTTTTTTGTCTGAAAGATATCATTTAGTTGATTGGTGAAGAGGATTTGAAAAGAGGAGATAACAATAGAACCTAGAGAAAGGTTGAGTTATTTGGTATGTAAAAGAAGTATTAAGACCAAGTAAGCCATTCATACTATAGTGAATTGTTCGTCTACTTAAAGTCTAAAATGAAAGATTACTCAAGTTAAGACTAGAAGAAGATCAAGTATGAAAAGTGTCTGCCAAGCCTTGTCAAACAGTCATTGCAAACCGAGAAAAAATTAGTGGAAGTCAAGTGAAAAATAGGACGTGCTGAGAAAGATGAAAAATAATGCAAGCCAAGTGATTGTCAATATATGTTGACTAGAGTTTAATTGATGTCAAGCATCAGTAAACTTTAATGCTTGCTAAGTAAACTAGTGTTGGCCAAGTTGAAGAATAGTATAGATGCTGAGTGACATCATATTGATGCTAAGTGCTAGTATTTATGTTAAATCAAAGATTTGACAAATCTGAGTTGACTATTTTGTTTTCTTGAATTGTGTGAAGCATGTGGAAGATAACTATGATGAGTTGGTGGTGCATAATTCAAGGTAATTTATTTTGAGGCATATTCAAGGAAGATTGAGGAAGAAGTTTCTAGAGAACCAAATGGAAAAGTGGGTAGATTCATTATATCCTACCTAATCCTACCTAGCCCTAAAATGGATGATAATGGTTAAGAGGAAAAAGATCTTATTTCTCTATTTATAGAGAGAGTTGGTCAGAAGAAAAGGTTGTCATGTGCAAGAACTTAAAGAAGAAAAGGAGTTTAGGATATTGCTTTATTTAGTGGTCGAACAAAAGAGACTGAAATTGGCATGTAAAGAAAGAAGGCTTAAGAGTATGAATGCTTGAAGGGTGAACAAGCTATCAGAGTTGAAGTGTGTGAAAGCCAAGTAGAATGGAGGACTGAAATAGAGATCTATAATCTACAAATGAGTTGTAATTTGTTATCAAATCAAGCCTTACTATTACTTTCTAATCATTGTATTAGTCTAGGGTAAATATCTTGGATCCAGGTTGACCTAATAGTCATTTTTAAATCCTTTAACTAGGTAAAATTCTAATGGAATGATCTAAATTCCTCTAACAAGTCTCACTCCTAACAGGGTGATTGGAATCCTCTAACCAAGTCATATTTAACAATATGTATTTTAAACTTTAACATGGCTGGCCTTTCACAAGGCATCACATCAGAGGAGTGAAAATTAGTAGCATGTTACTGGTGGATTTTTCCAAATTGTATTTCCACATAAAATCCTTTTGGCAAATATCTTATTGAATTTTTTATGTTTCATACTTACATTTCTACAAAGTTGTTTTGACCTATGACACTAACCTACAAAGTTTAAGATTTGTATGATCTAATGGATGCATGCATAATAAAGTTTTATGAATATGGGTCTAATAAGTATGAAAAAGTTTTATTTTTACATTTGGACCTTGGATAACTTATTCACCCCCTCTCAATTATTGTGAAGAATTCCAACATGTTTGTGTATGTATATATATATATATCTATGTGTGTGTGTGTGTGTGTGTGTGTGCGTGTGTGTGTGTGTACATACACACACATACATATGTTTGTGTATATATATTATTCAAAACTACAATTGGAACAATTATTATGCTGTCATTGATGTCAAATCCATTGGTGAGATAGTTTTCTATCTAATCTAGGTGTCATATCTATTTGATTGATGAAGAGAATTTGAGAATTTTTTCATAACAAAAATATCTAGAGGAAAGGTTGAGGTATTAAGATAAACTACAAATGAAAACTTGATTAGTTGGACTTTGATAAGATATAGTAATTTTTAAATCATTTTATATAAGTGGAGAATAAAGTAATTCTAAAGCCTTGAAGATGTTATCAAAGATAGACCAAATGCATAGGCTTGACCAAGTAATAGAGAAGAAGAATAAGGAACTTGAAGTATTTACTAAGTGCCAAAATAAGCTGAGTAGAATTAGTGTTGACCAAGTATGAATATTGACTAAGTAATAGTGTATGTGCTAGGCAAGAAGTTTAGTAATGATTGAGTAACCTAGTGATGATTAAGTGTCAAACCAAAGTCTTGGCTGAGGAAAAACATTTTAATAGTTTAGGATAAATCATAATTTCTAGTTGACTACAATGATTTCTTGGGTTATGGAAAGCATATTGAAGATAAGGATCAATGAATTGGATCATTTAATAACAAGACAAGATTAGGTAAATGACCTAAAGGATGGATTCCAAGAGAATTTTCTAGAAAAGAAGAGGATAAACAAATGGCAATAAAATTCATTATATGTGGAAGATCTAATCATAAACTCTAACATCTATGGTGATTTTTAAGTAGAAAAAGATTAGAATTACCTATTTAAGGAGGTACAATGGTGAACTTTCGAGGCGCTATTGGCTAGAAAATCTAAGTAGAAGGCTAAGAGGAGTTGAGAAGAGGTGAAGAGTGACTTCTTGAAGGGTTACCTAGTGAATAAAAGATAGAGATGAGAATGGAAGCCAAATAGTGAATCAGTGCATGAGAGTCAAACTAAGATTTGTACATGCAAAGTGAGTTGTACTTGATAGATCAAAACCTGTTGTTACCTTCTAACTATTGTAAATAGTATTTGAAATCCTTTAATCAAGGTTGACCTATCAGTTATATGAAATCCTTTAACAAGGTGACATTATAATGGAATATTCTAAAGTCCTCTAACAAGACCACTCCTAATAGGGTGATTAAATCCTTTAACAAGGTCACATTTAATAGTGTGTTTTGTAAACCTTTAACAGTATTGGCTCCTAAAAAAGCTCACTTTAGAAGAGTGAAAATCCTATTTTCAAACTTGTGTGGATGTTATTTATGGTGTTTTACTAATTAATGTTTACATTCTACAAGTACGTTATATTTAGGCTAGTGGAAAACTAGTTGATCTTGCTAATAGTTGGCTATAGAGATCGAGCTATGCAATGATAAGAAATAAATTTTTGTAAGTGTTTGTTTGTTCAATTGGTACATATAGATCTTGGATAATTGATTCAACCCTTGTCTCAGTTATTCTAAATATTCTAACATGTGTATATGTAAATGTATATATATATAGGTATAGGTATATGTATATGTATATGTATATGTATATGTATATGTATATGTATATGTAGACACATATACATATGCATATGTGTGTGTGTTTTTATTGATTAATACATTTTTTCTATTAAGTATAAATATAAAACTACATATTCATAAAAAGAGTCAAGAGATCCTAATCATCTGAAGAGTCCACATGACCTTAAGACTAGAATCTAAAACTATTGATTAAAAACAATATAGTTTATTTTTGGTTGTTTTCACCCCCATTCAAAACATAACTTATAATAGATTTGAGAGATCTTCAATAGTCTAGATTCTTTGGTCAGTTAATAGGTGGGTTGGTGGTTAAGTTTTTTTGTTGCCTTTGATGTTCTTTGGTCAAGTGGCTTGGTTTGTTCTTCTCTCAAGTAGCTCAATTATTGGCTTGCTCTATTATTTATTACTCAAGTGGCTTGATCTATTCTTTTGTAAAGTTTTGTGTTACCCCATTACACTATTTTACAACGGTCATTTTGGGTAGTCTATGAAATAGTGAAAGTGTTTGTTTTTTCTTCTACTATGCATTAGGAAATTGGCCAATTAAAAAATTAAAAGGTTTCTTCATCAATTGTTGTGGTCTAATCAATCATTGGGAGATTTTTGCAGCATATGGATGTCCAATTCAAATGAAAGGTCTTAATTGATGGTCTACCACTTTTTGGCGTAGACCTGATCTTTTCCATGTAGGTCAACTCTACAAGTGTATGTAGGTGGGTTAAAATTGTGTGTTATCCCTTCCCACATTTGTTACAGTGACATTATTATTAGAATATATAGTCCACTAATATCACAAATTAGAAATTTAAACAATCTTAACCATATGAGTAATTTAAACAGAAACCACAACAAGATACTCATTCACAATAACACCAGATATGTTAACTAGGGAAACCCTTGATTAGAGGGAAAACCCCAGTGGAAAGATGGTACCCACAAGATGATGTACTAATATATTAATATTTTTTGTTAGAGGATAGACCCTATTAGGAGTGTGTTACAAAATTTAGTACATATGAGTCCCTGTTAGGAGACTTTGAATCCTTGTTAGGAGATTCCAACCTTGTTAGGAGTTGTGGAAGATAGCTGGACCCACTTCCCAAATAAGTTTGAGGGTAAGACCAATGAACTCATTGTGTAAATGATCTTTGTATTATTCCTTACAAAATAATAGAACTGAATTTTACTTCCTCCCTTTTGTCTCTATCCTATCAACCAAACTTCTACTATATCTAATCTTGTAACTAGATCACGAACTGTACATCCAATAATCCCTTGAATTGCTTACACACATTCAATCAACACTCTTCTCCTTTTTTCACTGCACAAATACAATGTACAGTAGATACTTGATACAATTACAATCAAGGAAAACATATTTCCTTTACACAATACCTTCATAATAATTCCTTGAGTCAACCTTAAGGTTTTCCAAATTAATTGAAATAAGCTATATAATTAATTACAATTATAGTAGAATTGTTGACTCAGAGTCCATACAAAATTTACACATATGACTCTAAGTCTTGCACACTCACTAATGTCATTACCTAACTATCCTTTATCATTGGATGTATGTCCATCACCTCTTTATATCTTGGCTAAAATATATAATACAGACATTAAAAACTACAAAATAGATACTTTGTTTCTACACTGCTCATAAATTAGACACAATTTTCATACATCTTTGATTCTAACTTTGACCTTTGATTCTAACTTCAACTTTTAACCATGTCATCAGGAAACTCTCAATAATGTCCTTAACTTTGCATCACTTAACTGTTAGTTACTATGCAACATAAGATCTCTGACTATTAGTCTTCTAGTTTCTATAGAAATACTGCTACGTTGACATTAATGACAAACATAGTAATGAATGAAACATATCAATACTCTCCAATTCTTAGGATACCCCCAATGTATCATCAACATTCACGCTAACAATCTCCCCCTTTGGCATTGATGGAAACATAGATGAAAAACTATCTAGGTTCCAAGAACATCAAGTAAACTTCTACTACTACTTGTTGTTCTCATATTCTCAAATAGTCTCCATTGAAATCAAATCTGAAATCCTCTAGAATACTGGTCTATTCATATTCTTCCCCTTTTAAGACATCAATTATTTACTTTACGCTAAACAATTCACAATACAATAGGTGCATATTACTACATCTTTGCATGAATCTTTCTAAATCTCTATAAAAAGATATCTCTCCCACATTGCTTATGAGTACTTCTCATGCAAACTCTCCTCTATGCCTTAGGAGATTTTTTTCATGCCTATCTCTCCCCCATTGACATCAATGTCAAAGGTGTCAATCACAATACTAATTGTTAAATACCAATTGCTAATCAGTTACTCAATTCATGAACCAGCTTGAGTGTTCAAAGATGCTATTCAATACCATATACCAAATACCAAATACCAAGAGTCCTTCATTAATCAATACATACTAGATACTCCCCCATTTAGGAAGCATCAACATTCAGTCTATTCAAATAATAGTGTTGTGCACCACTAGACTGATGCACTCTCTGCATCACCTATTTAGAAGTAGGTAGGGGCATAATCCCTTAAGTATTTAAATGTATCTTTAGGCAAAGGCTTTGTAAAGATATCTACAATTTGATCTTTGGTACTTACATACTTCAATATAATCTCCTTTTCTGATTCTTTTTCTCTCAGCACATGATACTTAATAGATATATGTTTTGTCTTAGAATGCAATATAAGATTCTTAGACATACTCACTATGTGTTATCAAAGTAAATAATAACAGGTTCTTCAATCTCAATTCTAATATCCTTCAACATTTTCTTCATCCATATAACTTGATTATAGTTATTTGTTGCTACAACATACTCTACCTTAGTTATACTTTGTGAAATGCAATCTTGCTTCTTGCTTAACCAAGAAACCAATCTTCCTCTAAGAAAGAATGCTTCACCACTAGTGCTCTTTTTATCATCCATAATGCCTACCCAATCAACATCAGCATATGTGCAAAATTTGAAATCATTTGATCTATCATACCAAATTCCATAGTCAAATGTCCCTTTTAGATATTTGAATATTCTCCTTACTACTACAAAATTATATTATTTAGGATCATCTTAAAAGCTATCTACTATCCCAACTGCATTTTCTATATCTAGTCTTGTGTGAGTTAGATACTAAAAACCTCCAATCATTGATCTATACTTCTTCTATTCTACTACAAGTGTCTCATCTTTGCTAGATAACTTATGACCAGTTATCATGGGTGTGCCAACAAGTTTATAGCTTTCCAAACCAAACCTTTTCAACAAGTCTTTCAAGTTCTTAGTTTGTGAATAAATATACCATCATTATTTTGCATAATCTACAATCCTAGGAAAAACTTCATTTCTCCTGTCATGCTCATTTCAGATTCATTCTTCATATCTTTAGAAAAATTTTCACTAGCTTCATCATTGCCTCCAAAAATGGTGTCATCAACAAACATTACAATGATCAATAAACTATCTTCAATTTCTTTTAGATACAAGTTACTATGTATCATACCTTTAGCAAATCCAAGCTTTGCCAAGTAATTGTCCAATCTCACATACTAGTTTCTTGGTGCTTGCTTTAGAACATAAAGACATTTCTTCAATCTATATACCATGTCTTTATCTTCTTAAAAAGGAAAATCTCCAAGCTACTCAATATAGACTTCTTCTTCTAGTTCTCCATTTAGGAATGCAGACTTAATAACCATCTGATAAACCTCAAATTTTGTGTTTGTTGCATAAACTAGGAACATTCTTACTACTTCTATTCTTTCTATAGGTGCATATGTTTCCTCATAATCAGTGCCTTCTTTTTGTAAATAACCTTTAGCCTTGTTTCTCACAACTTCTCCTTGCTCATTCATTTTATTTTTGAAAACCCATTTTGTTCCTATCATATTCTTGTCTTTTGGTCTAGGAACCAATTCCCATGTATTATTCTTTATTGTCTAATCCAATTCTTCCTTCATTGCTTGGATCCAATGATTATCCTTTACTACTTCATCTGCACACTTTGGTTCAACTTGAGATATCAAGCATATCTCCTCATTTACTCTATTCCTTGTCATTACTTATTTGTCTTTACTTCTAATTATCCTCTTAGGAGGATGATTCCTTGTTATATTTTTGTTAGAAGTAGGAGTTGACATCTCAGCTGTTATCTCTTCTCTAGGTTCAAATCTTTGCTTCTTTCCTTGTTCAACAATTTGCACATCATTATGCAAGTCATTGTTAGTCTTAAGAAAAACTTTAGCATTCTGCCTAACAATTCCAGAGTTATCCATTTCTTGATTTGTATTATAATCTATCATATTTTCTTTGTTCCAAACTTCTCATGAATCCTTACATTTACACATTCAACTATTGTCTTAGTTCTATAGTTAAAGCATCTATAAGCCTTACTTTTCAAGGAGTAGTCAACAAACATACCTTCATCGCTCCTTGGATCAAACTTACCAATGTCATCATCTCTCTTAATATAACATTTGCTCCCAAATATTTCAAAATATTTAACTAATGGTGAATGTCCAAACCATGGTTCATAAGGTTTCATGTCCATACCTTTTCTGATCTATACTCTATTCAAAGTATACACTCTCGTACTCATTTGTTCTCTCTAGAATGTCATAGAAATATCATTCTCAAATAGCATCACTCTAGCTACCTTTGCTAAAGACTTATTTCTTCTCTTAGCAATCTCATTTTGCCCAGGTGTTCTAGGTGTAGATAGTTGTCTTTTGATTCCATTTTATTCATAGAATATGTTAAATTCTCTAGAGGTAAATTATCCTCCTCTATCTAATCTTAAACATTTAATCTTAAAACTAGATTCATTCTCAACTCTATTTTTAAATATCTTGAACTTCTCAAAAGCTTCTAATTTCTCTTTAAGAAATGAACCCCACATCATTCTAGTGAAATCACCAACAAAAATTATAAAAATACCTTTCACCATAGAATTATTTTTATTCTTGTAGGGCCACTCAAATCTGTGTGAATAATCTCGAGCTTCTCTATGGTAGTGAAATTATTTCTAGGAAAAGACACTTTCCTTTACCTAGCCAAAATACATTCCTTGCATACAATGTTAGTAGGCTTAACAATCTTAGGCAGATCTCTCACTACAAATTTACTACTAACCTTCACAATATTATCAAAGCTTATATGACAAAATCTTCTATGCCACAACAAATTTTTATCAACTTTTTCTATGAAACAGATCATCTTAGTAGGGTTCAACTAAAATACATTACCTCTGGATCTAGTGTTAGTTCTAATCATTTTAGCATCTCTATCTTTGATATTTTAGGTCTTCTTAGTAAAATGTAACTAATAACATTTGTCCACCAACTATCCAATACTCAACAAGTTATTCTTCAATCCATCAACAAATTAGATATCATGAGTGTTAGTTTTGGCATCAAGAGTAATGGATCAATGCATGTTATATGACAGACTGCATTGTTACTAGCTCTAACAATACCTCCATCATGATTCTTTAACTTAAAAAACTTATACATATCACTAATCATGTGATGTGAACAACTACTATCAAATATCCAATCATATTTCTTTTCCACTTGGGTAACTAGGGCTCTTTCTTCTCTAATTTCTCTATCAAGATCATCTTCCTTGATAGCCACAAATCCTAATTCATCATCACTTTCACTTTGACCTTTCTCATTAGATTCTTCATCCTCATTTCCATACAAATAATTTCTATCTCTATCTCTTCTATGATTAAACTTTCCTTTATATTTTTTTCTCTCTTTTAGGATATTTAGATGCATAATGACCAAATTAATTACAAGTCCAACATTTAAACATCTTCTTACCATCTTTTTCTCTTCTCACTAGATGGGATATTCCTTCCTCAATCTTCTTGTTCTCATTAGCTCTGTTGCTACCAACAAAATCTCCATGGGTGCTTGCACTCCTTATCAAATTAGGTGAAATATTTAGAGTACTAAAGGTTATTTCAACTCTTGTAAGTTCAATAGACTATCTCATATATGCTTGTTCTAATTCCAATCTACCAAGCAATGTTTCCTTGGTGAGATCCTTAGTGTATGGCATCACTAGTTGTATCTTCTGAGCTATAGGCTTGAATGGTGGTGACAAAATTTTCAAAATCTTCCATATGACTTCGTAATCATCTTTGGTTCCACCATGAGTTCAAATTCTTGCAACCATTTCTAATATTCTAACAATATAACTTCTTATAGATTCATCTTACATCATCTCAGCATCTTGATATGCACATATGAAACTTTGTAACCTCATTCTTTTAGCATGATCATCACCTTAAAAAGAAGATTCTAATGCTTTCCAAATTTAATGTGATATTTCAAGTGATTTTACTTGACTATATTCACTCTCTAAAAGGGTTGATAATAGAGCTTCTCTTGCTCTCATGTTACAAATGAATAGATCTCTCTCTTCCTCACTACAATTTTCTAGCTTTCATTCTTCAATGATTTCCTTCTTTCCCATTGTCAAGATCTAATATCTTGGACCCATGCACAACAGATGAGTCTTCATCTTCTCCTTCCAACTATCACAGTTGGCCCCATCAAATCTAAGAATATCCTTTCTAAAAAGATTCACCATCGATCTCCCAAAGTTGTTAAGCTTATCCTTGAAGGACTTGATTCTCTAATACTAATTGTTAGAATATATAGTTCATTGATATAGCTAAGAAGAGGGGGCTAAATTAGTCATCCAACTAATATCACGAATAAAAACTTTAAACAATATTAACCATATGAGTAATGTAAACTGAAACCACAATAAGATACTCATACATAATAACATTAGATATGTTAACTAGGAAAAACCCATGATCAAAGGGAAAACCCCAATGGGGATGGAACCCAAAAGATGATGTACGAATACATGTTAGGATTAAACCATCAACAAAAATAAAAATTACATGCAAATATAAAAAATACTATAAAATAATAGATCACACAAAAAAAACACCAAACACCAAGATTTAACATGGTTCACCCAATCCCTAGGCTGCGTCCACCAAATAGCAAGTCCAATATTTTATGATCTAGTGATTATAACCTGATTACAATCTATAATCCCTTACTACTCAATATTGCTGCAAGAACTAATTTTCACATCACCTTATAAAACAATCCTTAACCCTAAGATCTTTCATACAAGTATTAAACTACTTTAGGGTTATAATTAATAATTACATGTTGGCCCAAAATCCCAATAAAATAGGGCCCAAAAAAAATTTCAAGGTAATGCCCCAAGCCTCAAAGAATTTATAAAGTATGTATAGTACTTCCCTTATCAAACATCACAAATGAACAATCTCCCACTTAGGGAATGATCCTATAACAATATCACTACCACATCAGACTTCCACTAGATCAAACCACCCTAGAAAGTGTTGTTTATTGATTACTATTCAACCTAGAAGACCAACCAAGTCTAAAGAGGAATTTAGCTTCTCACTTGTTACTACCTTGGTAAACATATCTATTGGATTTTCATCTGTATGTATTTTGTCTAGTTTTAATTGTCCATCATCCAAAATAGATCAAATGAAATGGTACCCAATTGTATGTGTTTTGTCTTTGAATGTAGAACTGAATTCTTTGCAAGATGAATGACACTCTAATAATCCCTATATAAATAATTATCCTTTTGAGGATGTCCCAATTCTTCCAAGAAGAACTGAAGCCATATCATCTCCTTGGTTGCCTCTGTAGCAGCAACATACTCTTCCTCTATAGTGGATAGTGCATTAACCTTATATAACCTAAAAACCTAGCTCACAGCTACCTCACCAACAATAAATACATAACCTATAGTACTCTTCCTAGTATCAATATCCCCTGTCAAATATGAGTCAACATAGCCTTGTAAATGGGTAGAAGAGCCCCCAAAGAGTAAACACTTAGTGGGTGCACCTCTCAAATATTCGAGAATCCATTTGACTACATTCCAGTGCTCAATTCCTAGATGACTCATATACCTACTAATGAGTCCCACTGCATGTGCAATATCTAGCCTAGTACATACCCTAGCATACATCAAGCTTCCTATAGTGGAAGCATAGGGTACCTTGGACATATTATCCTCCTCTTCTTTTGTCTTCACACATCTCCTTAGTCAACTTCAAAAGACAAGGTAAAGGTGTACTGATAGCTTTAACATTCTCCATAGAGAAACATTGCAACACCTTCTCAACATAATCAACTTGAGATAGCATCAAATTTTTGTTCTTCCTATCTCTAAAAATTTGCAGACTAGGGATTTGTTTTGCTACCCCCAAATCCTTCATAGCAAATGCATCTGCTAATTGATGTTTTAGCCCTTTAATATGATCCATGTTAGACCTAGATACAAGCATATCATCAACATATAGACATAAAATAATGTAACTATTATCATCCAACCTCTTAAAGTAAACATAATGATCTAAATGACACCTACTATAACCATGCTCATGCATAAACCTGTCAAATTTTAGATATCATTGCTAAGGTGCTTGCTTTAAGCCATATAAACTCTTTTTCAATCTGCACACTAAGTTCTCCTTACTTTTGACCTCAAATCCCTATGGTTGTGCCATATATATCTCTTCATCCAAATTACCATGAAGGAAGGTTGATCTAACATCAAGCTACTCCAAATGCAAATCTCTAGTAGCCACAATACTTAAAACAATATAGATAGAAGTCATTTTAACAATAGGAGAAAATATCTCATCAAAATTGATGCCCTTTTTTTGTGCAAATCCTTTTACAACTAACCTAACTTTAAATCTTTTCTTACCTCCTTCCTCTTATTTCAACCTGTAAACCCACTTATTCTCTAAAGCCCATTTACTTGCAGGAAACTTGCATAAAGCCCATGTCTTATTTTTCAACAAAGACTCCATTTATTTTTTCATTGCAAACTCCCACTAAATCTTAGTATCCACTGATACAACTTCATTCTAACATGTAGGTTCACTAGCATCAGTAAGTAAAATAGAATACAAAGAGGGAGAAAATCTTTCTAGAGGTCTGCTCATCCTTGCTGACCATCTAACATTCACTGGTGTATGTGGTATTTGTTGTCTTGGTTGTTGCACATCATGAAAAATTGTTGGAACATCAACTTTTGGAGTATCATCTAGCACTACATAATCATCTTCTTTCTTCTCATGTTGCTACAATAGATCTTTGTACAACACTTTCTCATTGAATATGACATCCATGCTTCTTATAATTTTATGATTTTCAAAATCCCAAAGCCTATAACTAAATTCATTAATTTCATATCCAACAAATACACATTTCTTTAACTTAGCTTCCAGCTCTGTTCTATTTTCAAAATCTATATGAGCAAATACTTCACAACCAAAGGTTCTAAGAAAATAATAACTTGCCTTCTTACCTATTCATTATTCCTTTGAAATGCCACAACCTAAAAGAGTAGAGGGACCTCTATAAATCAAATATACAGTAGTATTGATAGCCTCTACCTACATGTGTAAGGTTAATCCAACATGCAACCTCATGCTCCTTTCATGCTCTATTATAGTCATGTGCATGCGTTCAGCCACTCCATTTTCCTATGCAATCCTTGGAATAGTTTTTTGTCTACAAATACCATTAGTGGAGAAATATTCTTCAAATTCATGACTGCAATACTCACCACCATTATCAAATCTAAGATATTTTAATTTCTTACTAGTCTCATTTTCAACTAAGCATTTCCATTTCTTAAAAATTTCAAATATATCAGATTTATGTCTAAGGAAATAAACTCATACTCTTTTAGTTGCATCATTAATAAATTTAACATAATAATGAGAGCCACCAAGGGAAGATATCTGAGCCAATCCCCATACATCAAAATGCACAAGGTGTAATTTCTCTCTTTTATTTTCCATACACACAACTTTCATAGAAATCTATATTAACACATTTCAAACCTAGTAAAACTTTCTTTGAATGAAGTACTTTCATACCTTTCTCACTCATGTGCCCAGGTCTATTGTGCCACAATGTTGTATTAGAATCTAGAATAGCTATTTTTTTCTCCCTACTCAACAATAGCAACTATTCCTAAACTTTCTTTTTTTTCTAAAGTAATTAAAGTAGAAGAAACAATATGACCTATACAAAGATATAAGGTGCCTACTTTCACACCTTTTGCCACTACAAGGTATCTTTTTGAAACCTTTCAATTTTTATCAGTAAAAGTAACTACACAACCTTCATCACCAAGTTTCCTTGCTGAAATTAAATTTCTACTCATCCTTGAAACATCTCTTACATCATTTAGTAGCCAATGATTCTCATTCTACAACTTAATCTTAACTTTCCCCATTCCAACAATCCGACAGGGTTCATTATCCCCCAAATAAACAAGTCTAGAATCCCCTTGGATATAATCAATGAAATAACCTCTATGAGGTGTAGCATGAAATTAATCACCAAAATCTAAAACCCAAGAATCATCAACACTTTCTAATGATAGAAGCAAAGCATCCTCTTCAAATTTGTTACTTACCACATTTGTCTCCTTGTCTCCATTTGGTTTATCTCATTCATTTTTCTTTCAAGTCCAACAATATTTCTTTTTATGCCCTAGTTTCCCATAGTACCAACAATCATTCAATCCTCTTGATTGAGACCTCCTCCCCTTTGAATTTTCTCTTGATTTCCCATGATTTCCAAAATTACTTCCTCTCAATCATTATGCCTCTGCTTTGGCCATTCAAAGTACTTCCTAATGTTGATCCACCTAAGGTTTTCCTAAAAGTTTTCTCACTCAAAATAACACTAGTCAAATCATCATATTTTAGGGTACATGATCTAGGAACAAAATCGATCATGGGCATTACCAAGCCATTCTAGCTTTCATGCAAAGAACACAAAATCAAGAGAGCCCTAATTTCTTCATCAAGGTTAATTCCCATAGAAGATAACTAACTATTAATAGTATAAAACTCATTTAAATGATCTACAAAAGATCCACCTTCTATCATTTTCATATTTTATAAACACTTCATGAGAAATACCTTGTTTGAAGCAGAGGGCTTTTCATACAATTTTGCTAGGGTTTGCATCAACTCTTTTGTTGTCTTAGCTTTTGTAATATTAAATACCACTGATGGTGTCAAGCATATTCAAATGCTTCCAAGTTCCCTTTTGTCCAAAAGATTCTATTTGTCATTTGACATAGATCACTAATTGTTGGCTTTGCCTTCCAATGGCTTCTATAAGTCCTTCTGATAAAGATAATCCTCCATTGGAATTTTCCATAACTAAAAGTTCTACCTCTTAAACTTGTCAACCCTCAGCTTACCCTCATCTATCATTACTCCCACTCATCCATGAGACTCCCACTCACCCATGAGACTTTCATGTAGAGAATAACTAAAAAACAACCTTGCTCTGATACCACTTGTTAGGATTAAATCACAAACAAAAATAAAAATTAAATGCATGTATAAACAATATCAAAAATTAATAGATCACACAAAAAAGAACACAAGACACCAAGATTTAATGTGGTTCACCCAATCCCTAGGCTACATCCACCAAACAACAAGTCCAATATTTCATGATCCAGTGATTATAACTTGATTACAATCCATAATCCCTTACAGTTAAATACCATCACAAGAACCAATTTTTGCATCACCACAAACTAACAATATAAATATTCCTTATTAGAGGATAGACCCTATTAGGATTCTATTACAATATTTATTACATATGAGTCTCTATTAGGAGACTTTGAATCTCTGTTAGGAGATTCCAACCCTCTTAGGAGTTGTGTCAACCCTTTTAGGATTTCTAGAAAATAGTTGGACCCATTACCCAAACAGATTTGAGGGTAAGACCAATGAAATCACTATCCAAATTATTTTAGTATTATTCCTTGTAGAATAATAGAACTAAATTTTACTTCCTTTGTCTATCTTTGTCCTATTAACTAGACTTCTGATCCTTCTAATCTTGTAACTAGATCATAAACTATGCATCCAATAATCTATTAGATCACTTGCATTCAATCAACATTCTTCTCCTTTTTGCACTTCACAAATACAATGCACAATAGATACTTGATACACTTGCAATCAAGGAAAACATCTTTCCTTAATACCATACCTTCATAATAATTCCTTGAGTCACCCTTAATGCTTTCCTAATTAATTAAAATAAGATATATAATTAATTACAATTAAAATGGCACTATTAGCTCATAGTCTATACAAAAATTTATATGTGTGACTCTAGGTCTTGTGCACTCATTGACATCATCACCTAACTATCCTCTATCACTAGTTGAGTGTGAATCACCTCTTTATATCTTGGATAAAAGATATAATGCAAACATCATAAACTGCCAAACAAATCTTCTGTTTCTGTGCTTCTCATAGTAAATCAAACATAACTGCTATATATCTTCAATTCTTACTTCGTCCTCTTAACCACATCATTAGGACACTCTTAGGAACATGTCCTTAATTGTGCATGACTTAATCCTTACTCAATTACTGCACAACTTAATAAATCTAACTCTTAGTCTTCCATTTTCTATAGAAACACTTCTATGTTGACATCAATGACAAACACAATCATGAATGCAACATAGCAATACTCTCCAATGCTTAGGGTACTCCATCAATGTAGCATCATCAGCATTCATGCTTAAAATGATTTGATCTCTTGCATCCAACACACATCTTCAAGGCCATTTGCTTGATGTTAGATGAATTTTTGGGCCTTTTTATGCGATGCTAATGTATTCACATACCTCTTAATTGCTTGTAAGGATTTGATTTTTTAGATTTTATCTTTTATCAGCCAGTTGCATTCTTTTTGGCTTTTCATGTCACTTCAAGTGGGAAATTTTCATCTCATGACCAAATTTCTTAATGATATTCTTTCTTTTTCTTGCTCCTTTGTAATCAAACTCCATTCTTGTTGGGGTTTGAACTTGATGCAGGAGCATCTAGAGGTATAAGGGCAATCTTGTGTCACCCAAAAAAAAATGTACTTAGACTTAGTTTCTATTTCATGTGTTTTCATTTTTGGATACCCATTTGGGTCAAATAAAGGTTCCAACTCTCATAGTTCCACTATCAGTGTTCTAGGATAGAGTATTTGAACATCTTGGGATACATGTCAATGTCAAAAAATAGGAGTATGTAATTGGGCCATCATTTTGGTAAACTAGAAGGTTTAAATTGGCTAGATGAATGTAATTGTAAATTAGAGCATTCCAAAAAAAGAATCAGGTCAAAAGGCCCCACGGTTTGAAAGTTATTGCAGTTTTTTCAGTTTTGGAGACCTCCTAAGAATGCTTCAAAGTTAGTTAGGGACATTAAATGACCTCAAAAAGGGCCAAAAAATGGTAAATGAGAAAATCTCATCAATAGAGCTATAAAGAACTTTGAGAGCTTTTTAGAAATGTAAACAGTTCATCAATCGGAGCTACGATTCAAAAGTTATGCCTCCTAGAAGTTCGATTACCATTTTTGGATTCTTCTAGATTTGCGTCAACTTCTAACGCAACTTCTAGAACCTTCTATTTGGTCAGTGGATGCCTACTAGCACTTTCTAGAATGTATTCCTAGTCCTTAACCCTTTGAGATCTATTTAAGGAGATTTTTGGCATTATAAAAGGCAGTTCAGAGTGGAGTTTGGGAGGAGGTACTAAAAGGAGAAATTATCTCCAAATTTATGCTATTGTAAGCCCTTAGGGAATGTTTTGAAGTCTATTTTCTCTATACTGAATGTACTAGATTATTTCCATAGTTAATACAATCTCCTTTTTTCTGTTGTGTCCATTTTGTGCTTGGGTCGTGTCCCCATCAAGTGGTATCAGAGCTAGTTTTCCTGAGTGTGTAGACAGAGTGCCGACTGTGAGGCAATTTGCACCAGGACTATGTGGTTGTGAATTCGAGTTAGAAGATGCCTCCATGAAGAGAGCATGGTAGAAGGGCCAGAGCTATTAATCCTAAGGAGGTTAGAGCCCTCCAAAGGCAGATACAAGCATTGCAGGAGGAGCTCCCTAGAGGAACAAATGTGGCCGCAGGTGATGAAAGTGGGGATGACAATGAAGAAGAAAAAATTGGACCAAAAGGGGAATTTGACAGGGAAGTTTTCAATCAGGCAGAGGAAAGGCTTTTTAGGGCCATTAGTAAGTTTGTAAAAAGACCTACAATTGAAGTGGGTGTATTTTCAGGAAATCTAAAACCAAATGAGTTGATCAATTGGATCAATGAACTGGAAGAATACTTTGAGTATGAGGATATCAGCGACCCAGATAGGCTTAAGTTTGCAAAGGCCAAACTGAAAGGCCATGCCAAAATCTTGTGGCAAGAGGTTCAATTGGAAAGAAATAGAAGAGTAAAGGAGAAGATCACAAGGTGGGATCACATCGTGGACAAATTGAAGAAGCAGTTCATTCTTGTGGACTACGAGCTTGATTTGTTTAAGAAGATTCATGGGTTAAAGCAAGCAGGAAGATCAGTCCAAGAATATACAGAGGAGTTTTACCAACTCTTGATTAGAGTAGGGCATGCAAAAGCAAATAAGGAGAAGGTTGCTCGTTATATCAGTAAGTTGTGACCTAGCATCCAGGAGGAATTAAGTCTGGTAAGAATGACTAGTGTTGAAGAGGCATACCAGTTTGCCCTATGAGTTGAAGAGAAGCTAAATAAAAGGTTTGAAGGAAGACAAAGAGGTCACGATCAAGGAGGAAGGGGAAACAGTAGGTCATCTAGAGGCTGTAATGAAACCCAAAAGAAAAATGAAGATGTGGGTACTAGCAGGAACTAGAGGAATGAGGGTTTCAACTGCTCCTGTGATCAAGACTTTGGAAATCAGAGAGGAAGATGTAGAGGATGTGGACAAGGAAGAGGAGGCTTCCATGGTACCTATTTCCATTGCAATGAAGAAGGTCATCATGCCTTTGAATGCCCTCGACGACAAGGAAGGACAGATAGGAGGGTTGAGGGTCAAGCTAGGGTTGCTCATGTGGATGAGGATGCACAATCATCACATTCAAAAGATGTAGAAAGAGGAGAGACCTTGGTAACTAAAAGGGTCCTACTAAGTGGTGAGATAGAACCAAGACAAAGGAGGAGTTTGTTTCATACCAGATGCAAGTGTGAGGATAAATGTTGTGACATGATCATTGATGGTGGCAGCATAGATAACTTGGTGTCAGAGGAGATGATCTCTAAGCTGAAGCTCAAGAGGGAGAGACATCCCCAGCCCTATCAGATTGCTTAGGTGAAAGACGATCATAAAGTCCTGGTAGGTGAACAATGTTTAGTGAAATTCAAAATTGGGGGTTACCATGATGAAGTTCTCTATGATGTTATTCCAATGGATGTTTTCCATCTATTGTTGGGTAGACCATGCTAGTTTGATAGGAATGCAATACATGATGGTCATGCAAACACATACTCTCTAACAAAGGATGGAGTTTGCCACAAACTAAAGCCCATGAAAAAGGAAGGTGAAAAGGTATGTAGCAGTGCTAGTATTTGTCTTGTTGATGGAAGAAAGTTTTTAGATGGCATGAAACACCAGCGTATGTGCTACACTTTGATTCCTAGGAAAGATAAAGAAGATAGTAGTGAAATACCACTTGAAGTTTCAGATTTACTAGGTGAGTTTGGAGATATTATCTCTGATAATGTTCTAGAAGGACTGCCACTAGTAAGGCAAATCATTCATCAGATAGATCTGATTCTAGGAGCTAGTTTTCCTAACAAGGTTGCTCACTGGATGACTCCTACTGAAACAGAGGAGCTAAATAGACAGGTTTAGGAGCTATTGAGGAAGGGCTTGATTCGGGAGAGCCTAAGTCCATGTGTAGTACGTGCAGTACTCACACCAAAGAAGGATGGAGAGTGGAGGATGTCTACAGACTCTTGAGCTATAAATAGGATAACTATCAAGTACCAATTTCCTTTGCCAAGAATGGATGATCTTATGGACTGCTTGAGTGGAGCTCAGTACTTCACAAAGATAGATCTCGAAAGTGGTTATCACCAAATATGCATTTGAGAAGGAGATGAGTGGAAAATGGCCTTCAAGACCAAGGAGGGTCTTTATGAGTGGTTAGTCATGTCCTTTGGATTGACGAACACCCCAAGCACCTTCATGTGGCTCATGAATGAGGTACTTAAGAAGTTCTTGGGAAAATTTGTTATTGTTTATTTGGATGATATTTTAATTTTCACCAAGACTTTGGAAGAACATTTATTGCATATTTATAGTATCCTTGAAAGGCTAAGGGAAGAGAAACTGTTAATTAATCTGAAGAAGTGTATCTTTGCAAAAAGGGAGTTAGTCTATTTGGGGTTTGTTATATCACTTGAAGGTCTCAAAATGGATCCAGAGAAGGTAAAAGCCATCTTGGAATGGCCTACTCCAAGGTCTGCTACTAAGGTAAGATCATTTCATGCTCTGGTTAGTTTTTATATGAATTTTATTAAGAATTCTAGTGGCATATGTGCACCCCTAACTGATACAATAAGAGGGGATAGAAAAGAGTTCAAATGGACTGCAGCAGCTGTGAGAAGTTTTGAATTGTTGAAGAAGAAGGTGATAGAACAGCCTGTGTTGGCACTTCTAGATTTTAGAAAAGTGTTCCAGGTGGATTGTGATGCTAGCGGCAGTGCTATTGGGGCTATATTAAGCCAAGAAGCTAAGCCTATTGCATATTTTAGTGAAAAATTGAATGATGCAAAGAAGAAGTATTTTGTTTATGATCAAGAGTTCTATGCAATAGTTCAGGCCTTAAAGAAATGGAGGCATTATTTATTGCCAAAGGAATTTGTTTTGTATACTGATCATTAGGCATTATAGTACCTAAATAGCCAAGGTAAATTGAATCAAAGGCATATGAAGTGCGTAGAGTTCTTGCAGAGCTATACATTGTGTTGAAGCATAGAAGCAGAAAATCTAATAGGGTTGCAGATGCACTAAGTAGGAGACAGTTGTTGCTTACAGTAATGTAGGTTGAAGTAGTTGGGTTTGATGAACTCAAGAATCTATATCCTGAAGATCCTAATTTTGCTGAAGCATGGAAAGCTTGTAAAGAGCCTGTTGCTATAGATAGAATTAAGTGGTTAGACTATCTTATTCATGATGGTATGTTATTCAAGGGCAGTCAATTATGCATTCCAAGGAGTTCCATGAGGGAAAATTTAATTAAAGAGAAACATAGTGGAGGTATGGAAGGCCACTTTGGTTGAGATAAGACCATTTCCATTCTTAGAGAACATTATTTTTGGCCTCAGATTTCAAAGGATGTGAAAAATTTTGTACAAAGTTGCTAGGTTTGTCAACTTGCCAAGGGATTTAGCCACAATACTGGACTATATTAGCCATTTTCTGTTCCATCAAAGCCATGGGAGGACATAAGTATGGATTTTGTTCTTGGATTTTGGAGGACACAAAGGGGTAATGACTTAGTATTTGTGGTGGTTGATAGGTTCTCCAGAATGGCACATTTCATTCCATGCCACATAACTCATGATGTTGTCCAAATTGCAGACTTGTTTTTTAGAGAGGTGGTGAGACTACATGGTCTCCCAAGGAGTATAGTTTCTGACAGAGATACTAAATTTTTGGGATATGTATGGAGGACATTGTGGAAGAAATTGAAAATAGACTTGAAATTTAGTTCCACACATCACCCATAGACTGATGGCCAAACAGAAGTCTGGGCAATTTGCTGAGATGTTTAGTTGCGGATAAGCCCAAGGGATGGGATTTGATTCTACCACAGGTAGAGTTTTCTTATAATAACTCTATAAATAGGAGTACTAAAAAATCACCATTCCAAATTATATATGGTAGCAGCCCAAGGACTGCACCAGAATTAAGGAAGATAGAACAAGGGGAGAGGACAAGTGTTGAAGCTGAAGAATTTGCTGAACATATCAAACATCTACATGAGGAGGTTTAAGCACATATTACCAAGATGAATCAAGAGTATAAAACTAGGGCTGATCAAAGGAGAAGACATAAGGAATTCCAAGCAAGGGATCTAGTCATGGTACACTTACGAAAAGAAAGATTTCTAGCCGGTACTTACAGCAAGCTAAAAATGAAGAAATTTGTCCCCTACAAAATTTTGAAGAAACATGACTCAGGAAATGCATATGAGGTGGAGCTGCCAGATGGTATTCACATTTCTCCTATTTTCAACATTGCAAATTTAACAGAGTATCATGATGATGGTGCAGATGAGGAGCTGGTGTTAGAGCCATGTCTAATTCCTACTTCTAAGGAGGAGGAGATACAAGACATTCTAGATCATCGTGTGTGTAGGAGTAACAAAAATAGGTAGTATGAAGAGTATTTGGTCAAGTGGAAAGGATGACCGATAGATGACTCAACTTGGGTTTTAGCAGCTAAGGTTCCCATTTGGGATTTCCTCTACCATTCATAAAGTGATAGGGTCACTTTTCAATCTACCCTAGGTGTCTGATGCAGGAGCATCCAGAGGTATAAGGGCAATCATGTGTCACCCAAAAAAAAAAAGTAATTAGACTTAGTTTCTGTTTCATGTGTTTTCATTTCTAGATACCCATTTGGGTCAAATAAAGGTTCCAACTCTCACAGTTCCACTATCAGTGTTCTAGGATAGAGTATTTGAACACCTTTGGATATGTGTAAATGCCAAAAAAATAAGAGTATGTAATTTTGCCATCATTTTGGTAAACTAGAAGGTGTAAATTGGCTAGATGAATGTAATTTTAATTTTGAGCATTCCAAAAAAAAATCAGGTCAAAAGGCCCCACTGTTTGAAAGTTATTGTAGTTTTTCAGGTTTTGGAGACCTCCTAAGAATGCTTCAAAGTCAGGTTAGGGGCATTAAATGACCTAGAAAAGGGCCAAAAATGGGGGAGGAGCAAAGCTCATCCATAGGGCTATAGAGCACTTTGAGAGCTTTCTAAAAATGTAAGTGGTTCGTCAATCGGAGCTACGATTCAAAAGTTATGCCTCCTAAAAGCTTAGTTACCATTTCGAATTCTTCTAGATTTGCGTCAACTTCTAACGTAGCTTGTGGAACCTTCTATTTGGTCAGTGGATGCCTACTAGCACTTTATAGAATTTATTCCTAGTCCTTAACCCTCCGAGGTCTATTTACAAAGATTTTTGGCATTGTAAAAGGCAGTTCGGAGTGGAGTTTGGGAGGAGGTACTAAAAGGAGAAATTACCTCCAGATTTATGCTATTGTAAGCCCTTAGGGCATGTTTTGAAGTCTATTTTCTTTGTACTGAATGTACTAGCTTATTTTCATAGTTAATACAATTTCCCTTTTTCTGTTGTGTCCATTTTGTGCTGGGGTCGTGTCCCCATCAAAACTTCATGTAAAAATCTAGGTTATGCCTAATCTATAAACATAAGTTTGTAAATAGTTTTCTAGGTTCTTCTTTGTTTGTATTTTTGCAGTAGTGGTATGTTTTGTAAATGCATTCCTTTTGCCTTCCATTAATGAAATTTCTTTTTTTTTTTACCTCCTCTTTCCATTCATTAGTATGTGCATATTTATTGCCTCACTTTGAATGTTTCTTCTTTGTCTTCTCAATTTATGTGTTGTGTTAACTTGTTGATAATGGTTGCATGGTTAAAATCTCTTTCCTTTCAACATTCACTCAATTTCAAACCTACATGTGATTCTTTGGGAAATAGATTAGATTTGAGATTAGTGTATATTTAGGTTTTTATTGATGTATAGTGAATCTATAGGCAGAGGTAGTAACCATGTTTTTAGTCTAGTGCAATAACTCCTTTTCCTGTAGCATTTCAATTTCATACATTTTCTGTCCCTTTTTCTACCAAGCAATATGTTAGATGCATCTTGATTGTAAGAAAGTCAACCTTCTTAAAAGATTCAAACTTAGAGTGCAAGTCCCATACTTGGAGCTTGTCTCCATGTTACAGAAGGTCTCTTCAGGGTCATACCTCAAGCAAGGATATAGACATTTGTGTCAACATTTTTTAGCACGCCTAGTGGGACATAAATTCAACTACAAAATTCCATTGGTAAACCTTTCAAAATTTAGTCACTAAGAATTTGAGTGTTATTCTTATTACCAATAGCCTTCTGAGGCATTTCATCAAACACCTTCGCAAATCTAGTACAAATATACTAGTTTCAAATAGACCAAGTGCTAGTATGTGAAAATAATTCTTGATCTTTTTTTATTTCCAATATTTTCTATAATTTTGCAATGTTTATAAAGTTCTAATCATGGATCCATTTCATAGAAACAACTACTACCCCCCCCCCCCCCCCCCCCATCATGAAAATGTTATTTGTCAACCCTCATATTACCAATTCCAATCTCAACCTCAAGCTAGTTATAGACATTATGCTCAAAATTATTACTCTGCTCCTACCCTTGATCCACCAGTCCCAACATCCCCATATAAAAATATTTAAGATATGATGTTGGACTTTCAAAAGAAGATTGATTAGAAGTTTCATGAACAAAATAAGAATACAAACATGAAATTTTTATGAGAAGAAGAAGAAAATGGGCATTTAATTTCATGGACAAGATGAGCATTTTTGGGCCTATGATATGCATCTTGATGGGATTGAGAGGCAACAAGAGATAGACTGACAATAGGAGGAGATGACATACTAGGCCTATCTCCAACAACAAGAGGAAGAGGAAGATCAAATGTTGTAGCAAGAAGTCCTCTATGATATGGAGGATGGAAAAGAGAGCCTCAAGGCACTAGTAAATTTGACCCCATTTTTAGACCAAAATTTTTGACCATCTAATAAAATGGGGTCAAATTGGTTGGAATATGCAAGGAAACATATCTTTATTTTTTGAAATACATGCCTGTGTTGGTCAAAATTTTGACCAACACTAGCTTCATTATAAATATATGCCCGTGTTGGTCAAAATTTTGACCAACAGGGGCTTCATTATAAATACATGCCCATGTTGGTCAAAATTTTGACCAACACAAGCTTCATTATGTCAATATAAAAAAATCTCTTTTTTGTGCCCTAATTTCATTGTTATGCTAGGACCAAAAGACTTGTGTGCTTATTTCCTACACTACAAGTAACATTTTCCTGACTGAGTCTTGAATTTGGCCTGCATTTGTGGAGGCAAAGTAAATAAACTTAGATTTTTTATCTTACACAATTATGTCAGCTTTTTTATCTTATATTTTTCTTTTATCTCTTCCTATAAATTCACTCTGGACTTGCACTTTGTTTCATTTTATTATTTTTGGCACACTCTATCTACTGGATTGGGGTTAACACTCAAATTTTGCATCTATTCACTTCTTCTAAGATTTGAAAAGCCCTCATACATTAACCACTCAAGCTCATCCAACGAGTCACCATGCCATTTTTTATATGTCAAGCTAGTTTTTTTCACATATATCTTGAGATGAGGGTTCATGTACAATACCATGTAATTACTAATGATAGAGCATTTGCAATGTAAAGAGGGTTTCCTCTAGTTTAGTCAGAATTCATGAAGTCTTGAAATATTTTTTGAGAACCTATAGATTGAGATTTTGTTAGATAAAATTGATATAGTTGTGTCATTTTCTAAGAGATACTTGAATCTTAGGAGACTTTGTAGTGTTTTAGAGTGCCAAAGGGTGAGACACTCTCATTGTTGAATCTTCTACATTAATTTTGTTTGTAGGCCCTAAGGTGAAAAGAAAAGTTGATTTCTTAGTGTTTAGTTGAAAGAAAAATGAGGTCTTAGAGATGATTTGAAAATAAATTTATCTTCTAGCACATAGGGATTAAAATATAGTTATGGAAAAGAATAAATAGTAACTGCAATGAGCTTGCCTAATGTGACATTTGAAACCATGTATCTGAGATGCATAGTGTCTAAATATTAGTAGATAATAGAATACACATCAAATAATAAAAATGTAAAATTTAGAAATTGGGAGATGCATAGTGTCTAAACATTTTTTTTTTTTAATTTGGAAATTGGAAATTGAAAAATAATAGAATACACATCAAATAATTAAAATGTAAAATGTTACACTACTTCACTTACCTTCAATAGTTTGAAGTTTGAAAATTTACTAGAAACTTGGTATTAAGCTTGGGGTCTCTTGGAGGTCCAAGTTGGGGGGGTTGGTTTTGGGGGGATTGGGGTTGGATGGAATTACTATTAGGAAATTACTGATGACAAATCCAACATCAAAATGACATTTTTAGCTAGAGGAATTCTTTTCCACAATCTTGTTATTCCTAAGAGGATCATGTATGAGAGATAATTTTTCCAATTAATGCTAGTAGAGATCTCACTTAATCTTTGGAGAAGCTTATTTGGTGTGTGTTGTAAAATCACAGTGTGTTACTCAGTAGTATTCCCCAGTCTTGCTAGGTTTGGTTGTCCATACAAGTTGTTGGGAAAGAGTTACAATCTTATTTAGTTTGGAATTGTGAAATGTACTTCTTTAGTTGGACTGTGAAGAGTTCAATGACCTATTAATAGACTTGATTTATTCATAGACCATGGTCCTTTTTGAAATATTATGGAAATTGACAAATACAAAAAACAAGATATTCATTGATAAAATAAGTTGTGAAAGCATTTATATTTAGTATTACAATAGAGGATAACAAGCCACCTTTTGAATATTGTATATATAAAAATAACATACAAAAAGGAAATACAAAATTAAAGTATGTACTACAACTGATATCTAATTGACCATTTGTAAATACTAATTACTCTAAAGATGAAACCATTTGCTATTGTCAAGGAGAAGATTGCCATGAAATATCCTTGAAACCTCAATGATATTGATAGTTTATGTGCATTTCCAATTGTGTTAGATCTTTTTCTAAAGTGTCTTATGATATAAATAGGATCCCATGAGCTTATGGCTCAGACAGGTCCATTTTAGAAGACCATAATATATGGTCCACCTTTTCATGATGACAATTTACATTTGTAGAGACTCTTTCTTTTGGCAGAAACCTATTGTGTTTTGTTTGAAAACTTAGGCTAGATTATTATCTTTGATGTTGCTTCTATAATATTGGCAAATAGTCTCTGGAGGCCTGCAAGTTGTATAGATTGAGAATTCAGAAGGTTGGGAAGGCAATGCCTCTTTTTAGGCCAGAGGATCTTTTGGCTGATCTTGGTTGGTTTTATTAACTTTGAGAAATTTGATGTATGTGCAAATAGAGGGATAGTAAAATTGGAGAAGAATTTTGTAGGAGTTCGACAAAAAATGCTCTGATCAGTCAAATTATAGCCAATAATTCTAATTAAAATAAAACCTACTATTTCAAAGCAAATAAATGACTACTAGTAATTGCATGTCAAATAGTTTTATCTTTTTATAAGCGTAGGAATAAGAAAGTTAGAAAGTTGCCAATAGTGGCATGTTGTGCTGGTTAAGTTGTTGAGTTGTTGTCCTTGCTATCAAGGTTCAAATCTAATGGGGATGAGGTCCCCCATTTGTGGCCTCAATGGTTCATAGCTCTAGGTCAAAGCGTTTACCCCTCTTTAAAAAAAAAAAAATCAGAAAGTAGACCAAAGCAACCTATTGCCAAAGATTCTACTTAATGAATAGCAATGGTCAAATAAAGAAGCTCAAATGTAATGTAATTATATCAGATCAAGATAAAACAAGATGGCAAAGATATAGATTTTATTACAAAAATGAAGACATCAGTAAAAGATATTGTGTGCAAAGAGCAATAGAGAGATATACAAGTTTGTTTTCAAGATCTTATGGAAAATGCATTGGAATGCCTTATTTGTTGTTTTATTTTGTCTGCATAGCATTTATTTTTTCTTTTTGGGATGGTGCCTGGTGAGAAGTAAATCTGTATAGTCTATATGCCTATCATGAATATCAGTTTCATGTTCTATTTTTCAACAATTCATTTTTTTGTACTTCTCTTTTATTCTTGATGCTCTTTCATACTTTGACCGTGTCAATTTTCACCTATTATATTTGATTTGATTTTAATGGGAATTTGTAAGGATTGGGTATTGTACTAATGTGTTCATCCTTGTACATTTTTTTGACAAGAATCCTCATGGTAATAAGCTCATCAGCTCATTACCTCCTCAAGCTGGACAACTCTGACACCTCATGACATTGTTAGTTTCTTTGATCTAGATCTATGGAAACCTACAAATAAAATTTTCAATTGTTTTGGTCTTTTGTCTTTTTTTTTTTTGAGATAACAATTTCTACTTACATCTAATTAGTAGATCATTTTGTTTCTTATTTGAGATAAGCTGGAATCCTACATTACCTCCAAAATTCTCTTCTTATGTCTTTGATTTAAGGTGACAAAATCACAATATTTTCTCATTGGTCTGCTCTATGTTCCATTAATTGTGAGATCAAAATATTATGATAGAGCACCATACTAAGAGATTAGAATTATTGGAAGTATTCCACAATAGTTGCATAGAATCCATGTGTAATAGTGAATGATAAATTATATTTTAGCCTCCAAGGGTTCAAGTAGAGGATGAAATTCTTGTATGAGAGAAAGCGTTTGTTAACCTAAAGAAAACCATCATCAAATAAGTGTTTAGATATCAGATCAATTACAGGAGAGCACAAATACTGAATATGTTTTTAGAAATTTTGAGAATGTGTTCACAACATGAAATGTATTATACATGACTGGCAATAAATAAGCAAGAGGCATTACATTATTTATGTCATAAATACATTTTAATGAAAAATGTCAAACAAATTTGTCAAATAAAAAATATAATTACTGCAATGAAGCTGCCATGTATGAATTTCCTGATGTTGTCATGAATTCATTCTTGAGGTTAAGGTGATTAATTGTCCTTAGCTACTACTATTCTACATTTAAGCTTAAGGAATCCAAATTTGGTAGACTAGATATAAATTTGTAACAAGTATTTGGTATTTATTTCTAAAGATTGCAGTTATATTTCATATGTATAAAATGAATTCCATATGATTTATTTAGAAATTACAAATATTCTATTGATTTATCATTTATTTGAGGAGAGAAACACATTATCATTTATTGATTTTGATCTGATCAAGATTTGATTGTGTTATTGTAGAAATTTCTAGATTAGATTGTGAAGTTTGCATTGAAAGCACTTTTATTGTCTTTTAAATAGGTTTTTTATGCTTTTTATATTTATCACTTCTAATCTTCCTTGGGGAATTTATGCTTCTTATATTTGCCACTTCCAATCTTCTATTCCCTAGCCATATCTATGTTACCCTCAAAATGATAGTTCAAAACTAATTATTAATTTAGTTATTAAAAATATGATATTGTCATTTTGATATGAACATAAACATTCACACATTCCCTTCTCCCTAATCAAAAGTTACAACTCTCTCTCAATCTTTGCTGTGTGGCTTTCCATATAAATTTATGGAAAAATTTTAGCATAAAATCATCAACTTCTCTTTCAATCTTTTGTTTCCTTGGGATGCATTTGCTACCTTAATGTGTATTGCAATCTAATTGGCTAAAATGTATGGCACTTCACAAATTTTGTGCTTTTTTTTTTTTATGGAGGGTTCAAACAAGTTTCAATGTGTTGGTGGAACAATCCTTGGTGAAAGGTGGTTTTCTCTTTAGAATTCAATTCTAAATGAGCAAACTCATCTAAATTTGTCTTGACTAGCAACACATTTAGCATTCCTATGTGTGGAGATGGTGTCATGTTAGGTGTTCATTTGTTAAAAATGTTAGGTACTATGGAAATAAACCTTCATTGAGTTTAATGTGATTTCAATAAAAAAAAGATAGATTAAAAGCTTAAGGGACTTCAAGAATAGTGATTTTACATTATTAGTTTTCATAATTGGTGCACAATTATTCTTCGCATATGCACAACTTTAATCAACATCTTGTACTCCAAATCTACATGGAGCTATAATCGAACATTTAGAATTCTATCGAAGTGATTCCAAATAATGTCATTCAATTAATTCTAGAATTCTAACACCTAGGATTCAACCTGACACTAGCCTTGGGAAAGTCCCTAAGTTCAAGAAAAATTTTCTCAAATAAGCACAAAAACTCTTAATGAAAAAAAATATTGTCAATGTTAGGGGTGCAATTGTTTGGGTTATATCAAATATTTTGATGCACACTTCACAAATTTTACTGGATGAGTCGAAACTATTGAGAATTGTGTCTGCTTGCATGAGGAAGATCATGGGATTCTTTGGAAACATCAAGATTGGAGGATAGGCTTAGAAAAAGTTCATAGATCTAGACATCTAATAGTGTCCTTTATCTATACTATTACAAACTAACAATATGATTTCTTTTGGCACTTTTATCAGGTACAATTGTTGTTTAGTCTAGAACTTTTATCAAGTTTTTATTTCACAATCATGTTGCTACTATGTTGATATTCAGACATAAGAATCAAGCATTCTCAATAAGACTGAGAATTTGCAAACCTAAAAACATAAAGTTGAAATGATAGACAATGGATGGAAAGAATTTAATTCAGTTTGTTTTGGCTCATACTTTGTAATGATATAATCTAATTGTAAAAGGTAAAATGGTATTTAATACATGTAATTAATAGGAACACTGATGAATTGAGAAAAAAGTGCCAATCAGGTTTTGACCTTCAAGTCTACAAGAAAATTAATCAAACACTACAAAAAGTAGAGTTTTTGTTCTTTTGATTGAACATATAATCTTTATGCTTATTATTGTATGTACATAAGTAATTTATTATTTATTATTTTTGAAGCTGATTTATCTTTATTATTCTAAATGTAGGATGGCAAAATAGAAGCAGAAGTTAAACTTACGAGGATTCTTAGTCTAGGGACACTACAGCAAGCTGAAACAAGGAAGTATGGTACAATTATTGCTCCTCATTTATATGCACCAACACTTTTTGTTTCTCATATGGACATGGTTGTAGACTAGAAACATAGTGAAGTAGTGAATCAAGTTGAGTGTTCTATTTGTTGAATATAGTTTTTTGGTATATGAAGGATTGGGGGCCCTTCTTATGGTATTGTGTCATTTACTAGACTAAGAGATTGTACCATCTCAACAAATGATAGTTTTAGTGGCTGCAAATATATTTAGGTTTTCTAGGGTCAATATTTTAGTGGTAGACTTCCACAATTAGAAAATTTTGGAAAAATAAAATAATTTTCTCATTATGTATTGTACAGTGATGCTTTTTGGTGGTTATATGAATAATTGAAAATTTGTATGTAGGTTTTAGAGGTGAATGTTGAAGTTGAAGAACCTAGTGCCCATAACATTTATAGTAATGCATTCTATGCCAAAGAGGTCTTATTACAAACAAAATTGCAAGCCCAGCGAGACTATAATCCATTGACTGCACACAACTAGATCATGAGAGCTTTGAACCCTTAGAAATACTTGGTGCAAGTTGTTTAAAAGAAAAAAAAAAATTATTTCTCTTTGGTCAACATACTTTATTGATTCATTGCCTTAGTTATGACTATCTTATGCCTTTTCTCTCATGGTCAAGTGCCACTTTCTATGTAGATACTATTACAATAAAAGGACAAGCTAGTCTAGTTGGGAGAAGCCTTTAGAATTGATGACACCAATTGAGGTGAGACATCCAAGATTTTCTTACCTTTTTCTTATATCAAATGCATATATATGTTGTTACCATAGAATGGTTTATTAACTTATTTATTGTTGAATATCCTTGAAATGTATAAAATCTTAATCATCCCTCACATGGTAGATAAAATGTGGACTAGTTGATTGAACTTGTTTTATGTAGATTATGCTTTTCTTTCCATGGCCTACCACTCTTTTTTTGATGTCTTATGGCAAGATCGGAGATCAATAAATAGGTCTTTATGCCTACTTCTAAGGTGGGATGCTTTCTTTTTGTCTTATGAAGTTGGGTGATCCTTGAAATCTAAATTGTACCGTTAGTTTTATGAGGGAATTGTCCTTTTGCACCAAATAAAAAATGTTGGACATTGTCATTTTCATGATTTTTGATCCCTCTTAATGCAAAAATAGTGTAGCATATATAATTTTAAATTTTCTATAAAGGAGGAATTGCATTTTAGGCCATGAAATTTTGTATAAGATTTCTTATGACAACATTACTTGGATGTTCTAAATGTTGGTTAATGTTGTGATATTTCAAAAAATATGTTGGTTAATGTTGTGATATTTGAGAATATATTTCATGTGGATGAGGAAGTCTGAACTTTGCATGGACTTTGTCTGCATTTGATAAATGGCATTTCATCACTAATATTGCAAGTGTGTAGTATAGAATTAAACATTAAGTACTTTGAAAGTCACGGATGGGCATTTTGAACTAATAACTACCAGATGGCTTTATCTTATGAAGATAAGATCAATATATAATAACTAATAGCCTATTTGAGAACATTAATTCAAATACATAATATCTTATAGATGATGTCACTAACAAATCTTGAGATGTTTCAACTACCTAATTTCTCAACAAACTTACCTTTACGTATGTTGGCAAGTTAAGATGTGGGGTCAATTCTTGCTACAATTTGGTTTAGCATCTCGATGCTAGAGGATTAAAATTTCCTTTGCTGGAGTTTTAGGTTTATAGAATATTAATGTAGTCTCTTTTGTAGTAGCCATGAAATGGACCTTTGATTATTTCAGCAGCTAATAAATTTGAAATTAGACTGTAGGGTAGTGTTGATCTTTTCTATAATAATGAAACTAGTACAACTATTTTGTGATAATTTGATATTCTTTGCACATCTAAAGAGCTAGAATTGGCAAATTGGTCTTTACTAGAGTACACAACACACAGTGACACCAAAATACTATCATGAATCATGTGTCTCGTTTGCATAGCTTCAGGGTACAATTATGGACTTGAACCATAATGTGCATTAAAGGTTTTTAATTTAGTTATTTCTGGAGTATCTTGATTTCTAGTTAAACATGCTAACCAATACTATCTTTGACATTTATCATGTTTTTGGAAATCGAGAACATATTTTGAATGTGAAATAATATACCTCTCTAGGTCATTAGCTGCACTAATAAACATCACAGTCAAAATAACTAGAATAAATCCATCATGTGAATTATGAATAGCAAAGGAAATGAACATGAGTGATAGGGAAGATAATTCAATAATAGAGGCTCTTAACTTTAGTTACAGTCATGACATGGGTGATGCACAACTGCCTCTTGGATTCACATTGCATCCCACTAATGAAGAGCTCATAACACATTATCTCATTAGAAAGGTTTTAGATAGAAATTTTATAGGAACGGCCATTATTGAAGTTGACCTCAATGAGTATGAGCCTCAAAAAAAATTTGATCAAGCATTGGTCAAAATTTTGACCAATGCTTGGTAGAAATTGTGCCAACAATTTTGAAAGATTTCAACCAACATATTGGTCAAAATTTCAATGAGAAAACTTTTGACCAATGGGTTGTTCAAATTTGGTCAAAATTTGGTTGAAAAATGGGTCAAAATTTCGACCAATAATGGTCAAAAAATGACCTCAAATGTATTAGTGAGAATAGCTTCATCCTTGAGGAAGAACATGCTAATATGCATAATATTTTCTCTTAATATATGCATTTTACTATAGGAGAGCAAGAAGATTCTAATGAGGAGAATTTTTGGGACAAGCTAGAGATGTTTTGCTCATCTATGGACATCAAGAAATCTACCCCTTCATTAGATAATTATTATTTGCATCAACAATAAGTGAAGATTCACACTATACTAGTAGCTCCCAAAGAGGTGGCTCATGAGTAGCACAAAAAATATGTAGAGACTATTTCTTCACAAAAAGAGATGGAACCACTTCCAAATCAACGGTATACCATCATTGTAAAGCACAAAAACATGGTCAAGGTTGATTGCTTAGACCCAAATCCATCAAGAGGATGCCCCACAAGGCATCGAGGTTTGCAAAAAATCAGCATGTCTCTCCTGGTCATGCTTACTTTTTAGCATGGGGGTGATTTTCAAAAGGAGCAAGTATGTCTTGCTCAAAAAGATAATGTCTCAATGCTAGAAAGCTTTGTTGTTTTTAGCATTGGAAAAATGGAGTTCCATGTAGCACAATGCTTTTCATGCTTGATCTATCTAACTACCCATGTGCATGGAAAGAAAAATCAACTTATAAGAAAAGGTAGCTACTTCAACAAGCTAGTCAATTGCTTTGTTTATTTATTTTGGTTATAAATTCTTGTACATAGTAGATTAGGTGTTCTTAGCTTTCCAAGAAGTGTGCATGCACATTTGTTCCCATCTCCTGGAGCTTCTTGGAGCTTTCTTATTTTTTGTTGGCTTTTTTTTTTGCGAAGTTGCAAGTGGGCCAATGAGTTGTTATCTTTTGGTGACTCTATGCCCAATGGATTGCTTAAGGCCATTGATCTAATGCTTAGTAGGAAAGCATCCCCTTTGAGTCAACAAAAATGTTGGCTTATTTTTTCCCCATTCAACCCATCACTTATAATTTATCAAAGAGATCTTCAATGGGTTGGATTCATTGGTGGATTAACATGTCAATTAGCGGTTAACTTTTCTTGTTGTATGTGATGTTCTATGGCCGAGTGGCTCAGTTTTTTCTTCTCTCAAATAGCTTGGTTACTAGCTTGGTCTATTCTTTGGCCAAGTGGATCAATCTATTCTTTTGTCACTTTCATGTTATCTCATTATGCTATTTCACAAAGGTCATTTTGGGTGGCCTATGTATAGTCAAAGTGTTTTTTATTTCTTTTGCCATGCACTGGTAAATGTGTTTACCGATAGATTGAAGGTTTCTTCATCAATAGTTGTCATTTAATCATTCATTAGGATATTTTTGTAACATATGGGCTGTCCATTTCAAATGAAAGATCTTAATCAATGGTCCACCACTTTTTGGGGGCAAATTTGATCTTTTCCATGGGGGTCAACTCTACAGGTTTACTTAGGTGGGTCAACACTGCATGTTATCCTTTCCTACATTTTTTGACAATGGCTTGATTTGATCTCTTTAATGAAACACATGTATTCAAGGCCATTTCTTTAATGTTGCACAATGTTTTGGCCATTTTTACGTGAGACTAATGTATTCACATGCCTCTATATTACTTGTAAGGATGTGACTTTTTAGATTTGATCTTTTGTCAACTAGGTGCATTCTTTTTGGCTTTTCATGTCACTTCAAGTGTGCAAGTTGCATCTCATAATCATATTTCTTTATGATATTTTTTTATTTCTCCTCTATAATCTAACTCTAGTCTTGTTGGGTTTGAACTTCATATAAAAATCTAAGTTATGGCTGATTTATAAAGCCAAGTTTGTAAATAGTTTTCTGGGTTCTTATCTATTTGTATTTTGCAACAACAATATGTTGTGTGAATGCTTTCCTTTGCCTTCCATTAATAAATTTTATTATTTCTTACATTTTATTTCTATTTTTTTGTCTAGTGCATGTATCTACCTTGTAGTGAATGTTTATTTTTTATTCTTTTTAATTCATATGTTGTGTTAAGTCTGTTAGCAGTAGTTGCACAAAGAAATTATTTTTCCTTTAAGCACGTAAATCAATTCCAAACCTACATTTGGTTCCTTGGGAATAGAATAGAATTAAGATTATTCTATTTTATATGTTTCATTTATGTGTAGTGCAACTATAGACAGATTTTGTAACCATTACTTTAATCTGATGAATCACCCACTTTCCCTTTAGCATTTTATATCATGCAATCTCTCTAATGCAGAAGCATCAAAATATGCAAGGATCCCTAAAGAAAAAATGATGGATTAAAGGCAAGGAAGAGTGTGAAACAATAAATTGGCATGTTTTGAAGCTAGTAATGGCCTTAGGATTCTTTAAGGATGTTAATATTCTAATGAATCCTAAACGGTCTACTAAGGACCTTAGGATCTTTAATGATAAAATAGAGGTAGAAAGGGAATATGCATTCAAATAAATTCTAAGGAATCTTATGAAGATCTAGGATTGGTTAAATTGGACTTGAGGATTCAATGGAAAATTTTGAAAACTTAAATAGTTGTTTTATTCAATAAATTATAACTTGGACAATTCAAATGTTTGGATCCCAATAGTTAGTTCATTTTGGAGAGAAATTAGTTTTAAGGAGTTTTGGGCATAACTAAACAAGGAAACTGATCCAAATCAGTTGGTATGGTTTTTAGGAAGGTTATTAAGTCAAGTCGGAGGCATTGTATGGAGGGTAGCATTGGGAATCATTCATTGTATAGACTATCCAAGATAAATCAATAAGAAATCCATTTTGATGCAAGTTTAAGGTTTTTTTATATAGTTTTGTGATCAAAGGATTGTAATGAAACTTACAAAAAAGAATATAACTATTTTCACATAACCCATAATAGATCTGAATTAAATATGCAATTAAAATCCACCTACAAGAGAATAGACAACATACTCACAAAAATTGTGACACAAGATATACCCAACAAAGCCCTCATTGAGGGAAAAAAACCCAACCTCCAAAAGCATCCATCACCATGTATTATACATCAAAAAACACCATTGCAATAGATCCATGGAATCATTCAATGACATAGCCATGACCAATCAATCCATGTGAAAAAGCGTGAATCCACACATCCCATGCCATGCTTCCAACCTTCACAAATACTCCCTTGGCTAACCTGTCAACTCTTGTCCCACTTGACTCTTTCACTATTTGCCTTTTTCTTCTCCTTTCTCACACCAACAACTACCCTTGTAGTTTCTTATATAGTAGAAAGTCCCACAAAACTACCAAGTGGTATTAAATAAATCATATGTTAAAACCATGTTTTACCTAACCCATTGAACCCACATTTAATATTGGAATTTTAATTCTTTTCCCCAACATTAAATAATTACATGAAATATTATCACAATGTTTTAGTATAACTCATCAAGTACATCTCATGGGAATTTTTACATGTTGCACATCCATCTAGTTGCAACATTACATAATAAAATAAATAATACAATATAAACAATTTTATGCAATCTGTGTAACACCCATTATCTCAACAATCTCCCAATTGTTGTATACATTGCATAGGGTCAATATGTAGCCACATAAATGAATAAGGAAACAATCACTCCCAACACATCCACTATCATGGATCAAAGTACACCATATGCTCCATCCTGTTACTCACAAAAAAACCAAAGTATCCAGCTTCTCAAACATGAATGATCTTACCTCCTATTATGCCACTACCACCAAACATACATAGAAGCCATCCAAAGAGAAAACTACGCAACCTATTGCACTAAAAGATAATAAAATCATGTACCAACTAAAATACTAAGCACAAAAACTTGATCCAAAGGTAATCACATGCATCTGTAGTTGTCAAAATATCCATAGCTGAAATAACACCCACAATAAGTGCCAACCCATCCAACTATCCATACCTCCAAAAGTATACCAAGTGAATCTCACATCATCAACATATCCAATCTATAACCTATAATCACAAACCTCAATAACAATACCTACCACATATATACCAAGAATCTCTCACTACAAAAGATAATGTCAAATTTTTAACCAATCCACTCACAACATCTCAAAGAAGTGAATCCATGTAGTAACAAGGACATCTACAATACATAAACCAATAACCTATAGGAACAAATATCATAACAAGTCTCCAATGTTCTCCCAAGTTCTCCACAACCAACAGAGGAAAGAGATAAAGGAATAACCATGTCGTCTCTCACATGACATACATGAGCACAAACCACTGATCATGCAATCTCTAACCAATCTCAAACCCAATGTAAGAAAAATTAAAAATTTAGGAAGATAATCAAGACCAAAGAGAAATCATGATCTTTGGATGTAAGCCTCTTACAAGAAGATCAAACTCATAAACCATTCCTAAATAAAGGAATAACCATTCCTCCCAACGTAAAACCATCTCCCAAGCTCAACTAGTATAAAAACATATACAAATGGAAATAACCAATGCTAAGCCAACTCTCAGATGAGCCCTCTAGAACTAACTCATGTACCATAGCTCAAGATCCATATTCATGAAAGACAAGCATAAACATAATGCACTTGAGAGAAACAATAGGCTATACCTCTCAAGTAGCAAACCAATGTGTAGACCAAGAGTAGGGAATGAGAATGTTGATCAAGATATCCAAGTCTCCAACCAAGAATCATCTAAGAACAATCTCCTCCCAAGTCCATATCAAGTGAATGTCCCTCAGACTTTCTGCTAAAACCATCAACTATTGCAACAAATACTTCTCAAATCCAAGAGAAATCAACATCACCACCATCTCTAAGTATCCATGAGAACCTATAACCAATCAATACATGCCAACTCCAAATGCAACATAGCAATATCATGAAGTACCTAGCTTATGATCAATGTACTCAATACCAAGAAAGTGAACCAAGATCATTGTCAAAGTTCTAACCATGGCCTTAGGAACATAAACATGACAACATGATTTGACCATCTCAACCAAAAGAGATAGCATGCTCCATATGAACATACTATAACATGTAAAAACTCTAAATGCATATCAAGAGTATAGCATGACATAATAATAAAACCATTCTCACACCAAGGATAACATGTCAACTAAAAGCATAAAGCACACCTTTACCAAGAACCCCATAAGTCCTCAAGATGTGATGATCTCCACACACTATGAAGAAAACCATCTCCACATACCATGAAGAACCATCTCTAGACACCATGAAGATAGCTAAGAACCCCATGAGTCCTCAAGATCTAACAATCTTCATACACTATGAAGATAACAAGTGCACCATGCAAATGTTAAATGTTGGAATATTCAAAATGGGAAGAGTACTTCTGAGAAGGAGGGGTGAATTAGAAGTAATCAATTTTCATCCTTTTAAACCCTTATTAACACATAACTGAAAGAAATGTATATGTAACTAAACATATGAGAAAACATGAAATGAAAGCATGCATCAACACATAACACAAAGATTTGGTAACCCAAAAACCCTCCAAGAATAAGATGGTAAAACTAGGGTGGGGATGACACCCACAAAAAAAAAATTAGCACTCAATGTTCAACCACTTCTAATGGTCTGCCCTGTGAAAGGCCTACCCTATTAAAGCCTTTACACTGTGTCAATAGTGACCTAGTTAGAGGATTTACAAACACTTGCATGAAGTGCCACCTAGTTAAAGGATTTACAATAAGTTTTTAAACCCACCTAATACATAGGATTTTCAATCACCTTCCCCAAAGGTTCTTCTACCTAGTTGTTAAGCTAACCTATCAACATAAGATTTTAACCTCTAATACAATTGTGAGAGATTATTAGAACATTTGACCTGATTGAATGTAATCTCAATTTGCTAGTTTTAGGTACTAGATCTGCTCTTCTCGTTCTAATCCTTGCTTGATCTTATCTATGTATGTGTTCCTTGTCCCTTGTGTTGTTTTGATCAACTTGATATAAACTTGTTGCTTCATTCCTCTAAGTCTTTTCCTCTTCACACTGAAATTTTGCTATAATCTCCCCATATACTATTTTCTTCTGCACATGCAATGGTGCATTTGACCTCCTCATAAAGAATATGAAGACTTAGGGTAAGTTATGGATCTACAATCCATATTGAATCTCAAATTCCTGCTCAAATCCTTGGATTTTCTCCATTGGTTGCATGCCTTCTCCATTTTTCTAATTGGCTACATGCTGATTTCATAGGGAATGTAAATGATTCATCCTTATCCTTTTTCTTCTTCAAAATATCTCTAAGTCAGCTCCAAAAATGGTTTACATCTTAGTTTGTGAAAGCACAAACTCTTATGTTGATCCTAAGTTACTCAACACTCATTATATTACTGATGCTCGGCATGAACTGATTCCTAGATTGCTCAACATCTATTACTTTCCTAGTTTTCTTGGCACCTATTAAACATTCTAATGCTCACCACATGTATGTTTTGTATTGCTTGGCATCTGAACATTTCTAGATTACTTGGCACATGAACATTTCCTAGATCATTCGGTACATACTACGTTCTGACTTGCTCAACACCAATTATGGCTTAGCACCTATTGAAATCCTAGCTTGGCATACATTATGTACTTGACATATATAGTGAAAATAGTTAAGTGTGTTGACACTCAATTTTCAAGTCTATTTGTTTGACCAACAATCAATCCCTTTCACATGAGGGTCAAAAACACTTAACTAAGCATTTATGAACTTAACCTTATTGAGTGCATTCTTTATTTTCTTGGTATTCATGAAACATTTCAAAAATATTACAAGTAACAATATACCTTATGACTCCCCTGAGTTGATTATGCCTTGTCCATTCTTGAGACTAAAATTATGTGCTAATGTGTCTAATTCTCTCTATCATTTGTCCTATTTCTGTATTCTAAGCCAGTGTGTTGAAGTTCAAAATTTTGTATCTCCCCCTTTTTCCTTTATTACTAGTCTCCCCCTTTTTGGCTATTTACAAACTTTCCACTCAATTTTCAAAATGAAAGAATGTAATAAAAAATGATTCAAAATTTGGTATTCTCCCATAGTATCTACATATATACATATACCTCCCCCTTACTTTATCTCCCCTTTTTTGACACTGATGTCAAAGGGTTTTATGGAGTAATACCATGGTTAGCTAGAAATGTGCTATTTACCTCTAGGAGTATTTTTAGAGCTCCATCCCAATTTGTTAGTGCAATGTCCAATGACTTATGCTGGATGGCAATCTCTACTACTAGATGTACAAGTCAATCTAAGTTAGAAAGATTTGAATCTTTCTTGAGGACTATTTCCACATACATTTTCTCCTTATGGAATACCTCCAAGTGAGGGGTTATAAAGGACTGGATTTGAATCAACTTAGCTTTTGTATTTGCCTTCTTTTCTTTTAATACAACTAATTCTCTTTGGGTGTGAAGCATTTGAGCAAAATGCTTCTCACTCTAAGCTAGATTAGTTGGGAGTTGCATAGTTGGGAGTTGCATTTATGAACTTAACCTTATTGAGTACATTCTTTATTTAGTTAGTATTCATGAAAATTTTCAAAAATATTGCAAGTAACAATGTAACTTATGACTCCTCTGATTTGATTATGCCTTGTCCATTCTTGAGACTAAAATTATGTGTTAATGTGCCTAATTCTCTTTGTCATTTTTCCTATTTCTGTATTTTGAGCTAGTGGACTGAAGTTCAAAATTTTGCATCTCCCCCATTTTGGCTATTTACAAACTTTCCACTCAATTTTCAAAATGAAAGAACACAATAAAAAATGATTCAAAATTTGATATTCTCCCATAGTATCTACATATATACATATATCTCCCCCTTACTTTGTCTCCCCCTTTTTGACACTGATGTCAAAGGGTTTTATGGAGTAATACCATGCTTAGACAAAAATGTTCTATTTACCTCCAGGAGTATTTTTAGAGCTCCATCCCAATTTGTTAGTGCAATGTCTAATGACTTATGTTGGATGGAAATCTCTATTGTTAGATGTACAAGTCCATCTGAGGTAGAAAGATTTGAATCTTTCTTGAGGATTGTTTCCACATACATTTGCTCCTTATGGAGTACCTCCAAGTGAGGGTTTATAGAGGACTGGATTTGAATAAACTTAGCTTTTATATTTTCCTTCTCTATTGTTAATACAACTAATTCTCTTCGTGTGTGAAGTGTTTGAGAAAAATGCTTCTCAATGTCTCTTGTCTTCTTCTTCTATCTAATGCACTCTGTATTTCATTAATCTTATCTTCAGTGAGGGTATTGGATTCATAGTAAGATATTGTGATTTCCTCATCAAGCTTAGGAATTCCATACTGAAGTTTCCTGGCTACTTTTGTTGAGCTTGAGCCTGGTGTTCTAACTTGCAATGCTAGCATTTTAGTGCTTGGCTTTTGAAGAGTTTGAGTGGAAGTACCTATTTTTGGTAATTCAACCAAATTTTGTATTGCAGATTCCTCCTCATCTCTTGTCTCTTCCTTCTCTTTAGCTTGTTTCTCCTTTTCACTATCAATGGCTTGCTTGCTAGTTGTTCTATTTTTCCTATTTCTTTTTGGTGGAGATGGTGGAGGAAGGAATAGGATTCCAATAGTTTGAGTGGTTGAAGATGGTTCTTGCATTTGCACTTTGACTTCCTTTGATTTTATTACAACTATTTGCAATTCATCAACACTGACTAGTATTCGGCTTGAACATAATCTAGTTGCTTGTGTTGATTGGTCAAGGATCTTTGCTAGATCCTTTGTAGTTAATGGATTGATGTTTTGACTAGAAGTTTCAATAACATCCTTAATCTTGATAATCTCTTTAGGTGTGATGATGGCATGAGGAGGGCTAGGAGGTGATAGTTGTGTGTCTTGCACACTTTGCTCTTGTTGCTCATCTGTACCCTTTTCTTCCTCTTTCTCCTCTTTATTCTCCTTGGTAGTTTTATTCTTCTTTTCTACCTCTTCTTTTTCCTTTTGTGTTGTATCTCTAGTGGTGGCTCTAGCAATCGACTTCTTTGGTGTAGGTTTTGCCACTTTCTTTACTTTGGGTTGAGGAGCAGGTGGAGTTTTAACCTTCCTCTTGGTGAATTTAGTTTTGATAGGTGCTTCCTTGGCTTCTTTTTCCCTTGCACCTTCCTCTTTATCCTCACCTAGACCTTGTGTCAGTTTTAGAGGCTTATCTTCTTCATTTTCTTTATCATCCTCTTCTTCATCTGCTTGCTCTTCCTATGTTTTGCCTGCTTCTTCAACTCCAAATCTTTTCTTGATCTTCTTGATCAATTTGTCATTCTTCACTACTATGGCTATCTTAAGGTCTATAACCACCCTTCATTTGACAATGTCATAGGTTCCAAAATGTTTTGCAGTCTTGTCAATGTCTTCTGCAAGTAGAGTTGTTATTGTTGTTGAGGCTTGATCAGCATCAAATTCATAACCTAGCGGTCTAAGCCATCTCACTCTAGGTATTACTACTTGTATATAAGTGTAATCAATATCCACAAGAAATTAAATGTCCTTTTCATGCTTCTCAACTAGTGAGATTGGTATCCTCATCCTCTATTTCATGGTCTTCTTGAAGTCCTCAAAATAGCTAGTCATTTGGGTGTCAAAATTCTCACCCATCTGTTCAATAAATCCATTTATTTTCTCAACAACGGTCTTATTCTAATCTCATTTCACCTTACCTACTGAAGGGAATTTTTTCATAATATAGAAAAACATACAAACCAAAACTGAGCCAAATTTGCATTGAGCTCCCTTAGACTTCCTTATAACTCCCAGATTCTCATTGATCTATTATAACATGAGCTTTACAAGATCATATGTATGATTATTCTTTACCAATTTATAAGCTACATCCACTGCAATACATGGTACACTATTTAGTCTACTTGACTAATAGAATTTGTGGGATATGACTCTCATAGCAAAATCTAGTAGGGATTCTATAATGGTTTCTATTGTCATTCCCCTATTATTCCATTTTGCACCTGTATTCTTCTCTATGGCTTACTTTTTATCACTTCTTAGGGTCTTTGGCCAATCTAGGGTTGGAATACCAGTAACCCTATGGATAGTTTTCTTTGTAAACTTCACTGGCCCTGTCTCTAACCAAAAGGCTCCATCATGGATTCTGCTCAACACTATGTGTATCCATTCTATTTTGAAAACTAGGGAAAGATAGCATTTTGGTCAGACCCTTCTTCTCAACTATGGAGAATTCATCTTTAAGTTTTCCATTATCACACAGTTTATCAAATGCATTAAAAATCTCAAAATCTCTTATGGCTTCAACTTTACAATTATAACACTTTCACATCTTGAACCATAACAACTTTATCAGGAATTATGGATAGGGGACCAATGGGATCATTCTTATAAGTGACTTTAGGAATGTGCCTAAACTTAGGCTATCTGACTTCATTATTCACTAATTGAATTTCAAGACCTTCCTTTCCTTTCGTAGATTTTTACCCTGATGCCATTATTAAGCTCGGCACTTGAGTGAAATACCTATGAATTGATGAAATCAAGTTGAATCATGGTTGGAATCCCTGCAAATCATTTTTTGATCACTATAGAATTGTCTCTTCTCTCTAATAAATCCTCACTTTGTGTTCAAATGTTTCAAAAATGAACAATTTTCAACTTTATTAGGTTAAAAAACCTAGGATTTATTGCATTTGTGATTACAATTGTACACTCAGCATCCAAAGATTTTATCAACTCGGCTTCCACTAAATTTCATCTATTTGGTAGCCACTAACATGTCTTACTCGACATCCACTAGTCTATTCAACTCCTCATATATTGGAGTTTCATTTGGAAACCAAAGGTAGCTCGACATTATTTTATTTTAGTGAGTAGATGGTTTATTCATATATGTAGTTCTGATGGCAGGATCCAACTCATCCATCTTCAATCACTTAAGTCTATTTTGGCAAAATTAAGTGATGAGTTTTAATAAAGTTTCTAATTTTTAAAAATTATATTAAATTTCCCCAAATTCTATTCTTTTGGGCAAATTTTCTCTATAAAGAAAAATTTTGCCTATATAAAGTTCATTTATGCATACTTGGGTGAATTTTATTTTTGGAAAGCAAGTTTGGAGGGTTTTTGAAACTATCTTCCTGAGGATTATTATTTTGCTAGATCTAGGAGTTTTGCCTTACAGAATTTAGCAAGGTCTATTGCAAAGTGTTGGCAATGGGTAGGCCATTGTTAGCCAAGCTTATTGGCAAATTTGACAATGCGTTTATTTTTCTTCCTCTCTTCTTCAGTTTCTTGGAGTTGCTCATTTGTTTGTGAGGTAGGGTTTGTGTTTAAAATTCTATTATGAAGGTTTTAGTTTCAATTCTTGCTTGATTATGCTTAGAGTATGTTTTTGTTCAGTGAGTTATTCTAGTTGGGATCCCACATGCATTTTCCTATTTTTGAGGGTTTTAAATGCAAGTTTATGAACAAAAATGTTGGTCATTTTTTTGGGTTTTCCCAAAAGTAAATTTTTATTGGATTTATGCTTGTTTAAATATGTTTTCTCAATGGGTTTTCAATCTAATAGGTTTTTGTTAAACTTTGGTTTTGGGTAGAGATTTACTTCACTAAAAAATTTAGTGGTCTAGATTTTGGACATTTTAAGCATTGAATGGAGTTGGAGTTGGTTAATTATTTGATCAGCCAATTCAATCTCTTTTGTATTTCTATTTAACCTCTTAGTATTTTCTTTCTCATCCAACCCTAGTTCTATATTCATGAGTATAGCATGTTTTGTCATGTGCATGGTTCCTTTATATGTGCCTATCGAATCTGGAGAGATTCTTATCATTGAGACATGCTCCAATGAGTGTTGGTTTTTCATGAGGGTTGGAGTGGGGAATTTCATGCCTTTGGACACTCATCACTTGGTGAGATAGTTGGGTATGTATGGCTAAATATGTGGAGTGGCCTTTGCTGTAGGAACCAACACAAAGCGGTAGGGATGAGTGCATACATGAGGTTTTTTACTTAATAAGATCAAACTAAATAAAATATGGTTACTTAATCAACACACAATATATTTGGGATATTCAAATTTTCATTTGGCCTATTACCATGCCTAGGGATGTTTGTATCATCATTTGGCATGATAATATGCCCACACTCCACTAAAGCCCCATCATAGTATCATAGAGGTTTTGACCAAGACCTGATCTATGCATTGTCTTAGATTGTTTTCAGTCCTTGTTATTGCTTTGCATGTATGTAAGCCATTTGTGACTATTCTCTACTTCGTTAGATCTCTACCTCATGCTCATGTAGTTATCTTCATTACTATATTGGACCAATGTGTAGGTTTTCTTTGGTGTTGTTTGTTCACTTGACACCTTGTGTTTAGGCACTATGAGTTCTCTCATTATTATTTCTTATCTACTTGGTTGCATGTGGTTTCTTGCTCGATAGATGTTGCTTGTTCTACGTGATGCACCACTTGAGATGTGTGTCATAGGAGTATGTTTCATTATTATGTATGTTACACCATAGTGATATTGTATACACATTTTCATAGATGCTTCTATATTATTGTAGTATATTAGACCTTTAGTGTTCTTTTGATTACTACATTAGTACAATGAGAATTTGAGCTTATAGCCACATAGTGGGTAGTATGGAATATCTTGTGCATGGGGGCTAGCTGAGGACCTGATATCTTATGAAGTTGTCACTATGTTGGGTGGAAACATGCAATTAGATAGGTTGTGTGGATTTCTTGTTAGTTCATGTTATATATCATTGCAATGTTATTTCAATACTATTGCTTATGCTCTTATTGGTTTATAAATGCACATATGTAGATGTTGAGATTATTTGTGTTACTTCAATGATTTAGTCATGTTAGTTATATCTTGGATGCATTTATGCTTATGAGTGTCTTAGCCTCATCATTATTATTTTGGTACTCCTTAGTGTGGAGGTTAATATTTTAGTATTCCTTTATGCTCATAATGAAGTTTAGTCTTTTGTCATTTCAGCATGTGTAGGAATTAATCTTGTGCTTTTTAAATGAATCTCATAATCTGATGTTAGAGATGAAATGAACATTGTAGGTTAAGCGCACTTAGATAGTTTATGTTTTTGTAATTGAGTGTGTTTGTTAGTTATGATGCTTGGGGTTCTTGGTATGATTATGTATTGTTAGTCTCCCATTGCTTATTTTGTTGCATATTGATGTCATCATATTTTACTTTAACAAAAAAAATGTGGGACTTATTTTATCCTTGTTTTTCAAAGATTGCTAGGTGAGGCATTACATTTGGTAGTAGAGCCCATGTTCAAACATTGGGATCTTTGTGTATATATTGCCCATATGGTTGATGTTGTGATTGTGTGAGTGTGAGTTTCTCTGTGAGAGCTCATTGCTTAGGTATCTACTTGGGATGGACATTCTTGTCCACTAGATGTGACTTGAGTGGTTTGAGGAGAAGGAAGTGAGTATTTCCTTATTTGTAGATGGAATTGATGTGCCTTATTGTGGTTGGTTACTTGTGTGATCCTAATGGATGGAGCCACTAATTGGTGTCCATGTATAAGGTTTGAGTGCCTCTTTATATTTCTCCTTGTGGAGTAAGGTGCATTGTTTTCCCTATTTTCTCCTATTTGTAAGTAAATTAATGAATCTTATTTGTGACACTATGTTATGTCAATTTAGTAATGAAATGTTTTCTTTCATTAAATAAGTGTTTATTGGGAATCATTGTAAAGTACTAGGTGTTGTATTAAAATCCTTTGGGTGAAGGACTTGTCCCCAAACTGATTGCTTCTAAATCTTATGAAACTTGTAGTAAAAATTGATGGGTATTTAATTGTTGCATTGCATGGAAAATAGTTAAGGAAATTATTGTAGTATGCATATGCATGAGGTTATTGAAGGTATATTGCTTGATGTGTGTGAGTGTGTTCTCTAACATTGCTAGGATAATGTATTCCTTAGCATTGCATGGTGATTTATCCCTCTTTACTCCTTAAAAAAACCTTAAAATAACCAAACCCATATGAAATGGTAACCATTAATAGACTCTTATAATCAAACACCTAGATGAGGCTGCCAATAGTCTAAAAGACAATAGCCTCAATGAATCTTATAAGCTAACAAGTCATTGTTCTTAGTCATCACAAGTAATTTGATGTGATTGATGCCTTATTTTCTTTGGCTAGAGGTACTTTCCTCATGTTGTCGGGCTAGCATTGGTATTCAGTATTTTCTTTTTCTTGGACTAGTCATCAAAGTTTCTCTATCACTCTCTTTGTGGTTGTTGTCACACCTGACTTATTCTTGAAATGAGCTCTTTCGTGATTTACTGTTGAAATTGATAGCTTCCCCATTTGATATTTTTTGATTTTGGTTTCATGGTGACTATTCTACATGTGTTTTATTGCTGCCCAAGTCTTTTGTTGTGACTCTATCATGTTCATCTCAAACCTTTGGTAGTATGTACAAGAGATAATATCATAGAGAACAGACTATGTGTTTGTGATAGATGTAAATTTGTTAATGTAATTGGTTGTTTTAAATGATGATTAAATGTAATGTTATTCTAGAAAGGAATTTGAAAAGATATGTTCTTGTTTGTGGTGAGTGACTCTTAAACCCTTGCTCAAAAACCTTTGAGCTTCATTATGTATTAATGCTTGTGTTATGGTTAACTAATGGAATAATTAAAGAGAAGTAATATTGGTTTCAATGGGTGAATTATCTTTCATCTCATGCTTTATTTTGATTTGGAGTATGTGTGCTCCTTGGATGTTGTGGACATTGTATTTGTTGCTTGTCTTGGTAACCGAAAATGTTTGAGTTTGCCTTTGATATTTTATCTTGATTGATGACTCAACTCTTATGTCTTAGGACTCTCTAATCTCCATCCTATTGTAGACCTCATCAATATTTTCTAATGCATTTTAAATGGAGTAAATAAAAGTTTAGACATGATAATTATGGCCTCTAGAGTGAACGTAATTTTTGTGTTGATGTGGACTTTCATGCAAGTAAACATATTGTCATTCATCTACTCACTTGAGACTTTGCATTATCTCACTTGGTTATGGGAGAAACCTTGTGCAAGAGTGTGCTAATGCAAATGTAATCTAGGGAACAACATGCACTCTTTCACACTTCACAAGATGCAAATTGATGTCCTGAGTACCCTTTATTGAGTAAAGGCCAATTCAATCATGAAATATCATATTTATGGTCATTAGAGAAGTTTAAACCTTCATGTTATTCTTAAAAGAGAAGTTAACAACCTTCATAATCTACTAGGTTCTTAGTTCGGATTCATGCTTGGGTATATGTGTTCTCTATAACACCAATCCACTATTGTGAGGTGAAGCATAGATTGTGAGTGTTCCTTGCTTGAGGTTGATGTTGCCCTTGTCATTTGGGAATGACTCGATTCTTTTGGTGAGTATAGATTCTCTTTTTAGATGTTGGCTTTGGCACATCTTTGTATCCTTGCCTCTCTGGAGAAAGTAGGCTAGCATGGTTATGCCATAAGCTTAGTTAGTGTTGGTTGAGTATGTTCATGGTTGGTGTAATCATGAGTTTCCCTAACATGTCTTGGGCTGATTTAGAGAAGAGGTTGAGAGAGCCTCCCTCTTAGTCCTAATACTCCATAGTTTCATTCTCCCTAATGTTGTATCATCAAAAGGACTGTCTCAGTCAAGTTGTTTGTTTATAGCTAACTTGAGGTCGGAGATTGAGTTTAGTAGTAAGTTGGGTGTAGTTTTCCTAGCATGTTTTGGGAGGGACATGGTATCATTGGACACATGCTACCATCTTATGAGTTGGTATGAAGTTAATTCATGATTTTTTCCACGGATGAAATTCTTTGCACCCTTGTGGAAAAGAGATATCTTGTCTATTTGTGTTAAGTAAACTTAGTTCCCAATGATAGTTGAGCTTTTTGTATCATCGAGATTAAGTGTTCCTATGCTTTGTGGTTGGTAGTGGAAGGTATTCTTTGGAGTGTCCAAATTTTGTTAGTAAATTATCATCCTCTATGATCAAAAGGGTGAGTTTACATGGATTCAAGGATGCTTAGGTAGCATGATAGTATTCTTGCGAATTTGGGATGGTTAATCCCCATGATTCCAACTCTTGTTGTAAGAGTGTAGTGTTTTGACCTTGTTTTCTGGTCACTTGGAAGGTGCATGTTGTAGTTGGGAACCTAATAATGAGGTAGAGTGGATTTCTCCTTACATCATAGTGTTGACTTTATGGTTGGATTTTCCTAGTGCATGGGTAGCTCCTTGTCAAAGGACCTTGTGTTAGTGTTTATGAGACCAAAATTTACCTTTATTTTATGATAATTTTAAGATACTTTTTTGATACTCTATTTTATCTTTGTCAAAACATTTGTGTACCTATGATTACCAAACCTATTATAAACCTATAGGTAGGAACTATGCCATCTTTTTCTAATATTATATATATTATGCAGTATTTCATATAGTTATAAAAATGTGCATTCTTATATTTGAATTTAATTTGATAAATGTTTATTTGCCAACATGTCTTTGTATTGAAACTAACCTATTAGTGAAGACTAAAAGATGATTGGAGGAATTCAAAAGTTAAGTGCCAACAGCATTCAAGGAGATGAGAATGCTAAGGAGTAGCCACGACAGATGAAAGTTGCAACGGTTCCAGAAGACATGATAGTGAGTAAGGAGGATATATGAAGACTTATTACCTTCTCTACATTTATTTTTTGGCAAGCGAATGTTCAAACTTTATTAGTCATGTCTTAAGCCATTATTCCCTCTTCCCACCTTCAGTTGTTATTCTCCTATTTTCTCTCTTGCAGATTTAAAGCTAGGTCATTTACTTTTCTGTTATGGAATAAATGTTGATTTCCTATATATAGGGATCAAACCAAGTGTGTTAAGTTTTTGAACCAGTTAGAAAAAATAGTTTAAGAGAAAAAACTATTAACTTTTACAGTTTTGTTTTTACAATTTGGTGTTATGTAATGAATTTCTGAGATCTAATGAAATAGTTTTTGGCTTCTATCTTGTGTTAGTAATTTAGTGAAGCTGACCAAGGGGGGCCACTTAGAAGGTGGATTAGATTAGGATAGAATGGATTTATTTCCAAGCATTCTTAGTTTCATAATTAGAAGTTGTAAGTTCCTTCTTGTAGCATCATACTTTGTGAATGTTCCTACAGCATAGTGAGAATAGTTATTGTGGATGAACCAAGTTGGAATGTTTGTTATCCCTTCATTGTATTTTTAGTATTCATAGAGTTAAGTGTGTTAGTTTCCTACAGCAATAGTGTAAGTTCTTTTCCTTGCATTTTACTTTCCTACTGCATAAGCTTAGTGACTCATTAAGAAACCTCTTGCACATACTATGCTGACCATTTCAAGTATACGTCCCTAGGTTGACAAGATTAAATGCACCTCATAGAAAGAAAAATAGTCCTTAGTTTGAATATATTATTCGTAAGCATGGCCTAGAGCATGACTATGATACACCTATTATGAGGTGGATCATTTTTGGCACTGTTGCTAGGGATGGTGTCAAGCTAGGAGCACTTTTGAGTCATAGTTCTTAGATAAAATAAAAATTTCAAAAATCTCCAGTTTGAAGTTTCTTTCACTAGTGTGAAAAGTTTAATTGCATGCATTGAAGAGGAAGACGACAAGATGAATATGGCAGATTTCTTCCATAGGAGTCTATTAATTTGAATGAAGAAATTGAAGAAGAATAAATTGAGTTACATTTTGAAGATGCAAGCCCTATTTTTTCCCACAACATCATCATCAAGAGCTAAACCAATAGAGATAAGCAGTTTTCAACCCTTCACTAAAGTCTTTGCTAGTTTTCTTGATAACACTACTCTGAGTCCACTAGTTGTTAATCATCTAGTACCCAATATCCCTTTTTAGTAGCAACCTCGTAATCTAATACCTCCAGTCATGGCACAACCTACTTTTCTATTTCCTCTTCAAAGTCTTGTAACCAATGCTAATTTTAAGAACATACCTCCCACTGCTCTTCCAAAGTTCTATGGCACTGCAACTAAAGACCCTGATGCTTTCTTGTTTGAATTTGATATCCCTTTTCTTAGTTTTGACTACAACACTAATTCCCATAAGCTTAAATTGTTTCCAGAAATATTGGAAGTGGTTCATGGGCTTAGGATCCAATGCAGTAGGAAATTGGGATGAGATGCAAGTTCTGTTTCTGGATAAATATAAAGAATATTGCAAAGCATCTGGTTCAAGAGAGGATGATATCTTTAGGATATCATAGAAGGAGGAAGAAACACTGGAAGATTATGTTTCACCTTTCTCACATACACTACTGAAGAACCCTTAGCACACATTGTTTGAAGATTCACAAAAGCTAGTTTTTCTAAGAGGTGTGAATGATGACTATTTAGAAGCATTGGACCTGATGGCTAGTGGTCATGTATATCAAGGTTCTTGGGATGATCTCAAGAAGATATGTTAGAACTATTCAAGGTCAACCATGAAGAAAGGCTAAGGACCTCATTCCATAGTCACCAAAGGAATCACTCAAGGCATTTCGAAGCTTGAGATATGTAACCTATTAATAGATTTTAAACAAGATATCATCACCAATGTTGCTATACATCTAGATACAATGACTATAGAGAAGAAGCAAGCTGAAACTAAGTTACAACAAGCTAAATGTTGCCCTCATTGTCGAAAGAAAAAGAAGGATTGCCAATGTAAATTGGTCACAAGCGTGGAGAACTAGCATCTTCCAACTAAGTATGTCAAGATAGATGGAGATGATGAGCAAGAATTCTTTGTTACTCAATGCCGACCATGGGCCCAATATCAAGGTATGCCTTAGGACCCCTTGCAAAATTTAAATTCATATGGTAATCAATGGAAAAATTGTAATCCCCAAGGTCCTCCATAAAATCAACCCAATTAGAACAATGTTGGGAAAAAAAATCAACAAAAATCCCAATGGCCACATAATTCCCAACCACCTTGGCCTAACCAACAGAGTAACCAATGGTAGAACCAACAGAATCAATGGCAACCACCCTAAGGGAATTGGCAGTCTACAAACCAACAAAGGGGATCTCAACAATGGCCTAACCAAAATATTGTGCTCCACAATTGCCACCTCCATCTTAGCAACCTACTTTAATGCCACCACTTGCAAATCCTGGACCTCAAAAGAAAACATAATTAGTAGCACAACCTTAGCCAAACTCGAATAGCCAACAACCATAGTAGCCTATGTATAGTACTGATGCTCAGTAGTATCCTGCTTACACCCTAAATGTTTTTGATATACATCTGAGATCTGGTACAACTTTACCAATGGCTAAACTACCTCTTATAATTGAAATACCAGATTCTCCTGTAGCATCAAAACTCTTAGTTGCTAAAATTGTTGACCCTACCAATGTTACTATGTCAACCCCAGCTCAACTAGTAGTAGAACCTCCTTTTCCAAACAAGTTGATACAAAAGAAACATGAACAAATAGAGGAACAACATTTTAATATTGTTGATTAGTTGAAAAACTTGCATGTCCAAATACCTTTGTCTCAAGCCATTAAGGATGATCCAATTTATGTGAAAGCTATTAGAGAAGCCTACTTAAAGAAGCCTAGAATGAAGAAAAAGGACCCCACCATAGTTCATGTTGTGAGACAATTGGCTGACATCATGCTAGGGAAATTGATTACACCAAAATATTCTGATCCAACAAGTCCAGTAATGAATGTCAATATAAATGGTCAATTTGTTAAAAATACTTTAATAAATCTTGGAGCTTCCATAAATGTTATGACCAAGAATACCATGAAGAAGTTACAAATAGAAGGACTAAGAGCTACACCAACAATTCTACAACATGCAGATAGTTCTATTGTTACCCCTGATGGGATGATAGAAAACATAGTTGTAACCTTAGATTCTCTAGAATACCCTGCAGACTTCATGATTTTATCCTCCAAAGTTAATCTATCTAGTTACCCTGTCATCTTAGGTAGACCATCGTTAGCCATAGCTGATGCAAACATAAGTTGCAAATTAGGGAATATGACCATATCAAATGGCTAAGCAAAAAAGAAATTTGATTTATATCCTCCAGCCCAACCATTACCAGATTTGAGTATATCTATTTGGCCAAATTTAGGAGATGAAGAAGAGGAGTTAAACACTATAGTATAGCTCATAATGTTGCATAGATAATCTTTTCTAAAATTGCAAGAGGAAGATTTAGTACTTTAGAGTATCCTCACTAATAGTTGTGTGGTAGAAAAAGATGTATCTAAAAGTTCTATGTTGGAATTAATCACATATGAAGAGTGTGATAAGAATTGTACTTTTCTTAAAGAACCTAAAATTCTTTATCCACTTTTACCTTGTGAATTAGAAGCAAGCCTATTTTTTGAAGTTTCTATGATAGAGTCCACCACTAATGTTGAACTGACTAAAGGTCATAATCTCCATGTTATTCCTAAGTTAACACCCACATAGATGGAACAGTTAAAAGAATTGCTTAGAAGGCATGAAAATCCCTTTGCATGGGATTATAGTGATATGAAAGGGTTGAGTCCTACACTGTGCACTCATAGGATATACGTAAATGAAGGCTATCTACCACTCCATCATCTCTAAAGAAGGATAAATCCAAGCCTTAGAGAGATAGTTAAAATTGAATTGCAAATATTACTTGATGTTGGTTTTATTTATCCTATATCTGATAGTAGATGGGTGTCACCCCTGGTTATAGTGCCTAAAAAGGGAGGAAAATAGAGAATTTTTGTAGATTACAGAGAGTTGAACAAAGCTACCAAAAAGGATCACTTTCCTTTACCATTCATAGATCAAGTTTTGGACACATTAGTTGGAAAGAAGTATTTCTCTTTTCTAGATGGATATAGTGGTTATAATCAAATCAGTATTACTCCTGAAGATCAAGACAAAACCACATTTACGTGTCCATGGGGTACTTTTACATACTCTATTTTACCATTTGGTCTATGTAATGTTCCTACAACATTTCAAAGAGAAGCTATTAGCATCTTTGTTGATATATCTCATAATTGTATGGAAATATACATGGATGACTTCACAACATTTGGAGTCACTTTTGAGGAAGCAATGGTGAATCTTGAAAAAGTTTTGGTTAGATGTCAAGAATATAATTTGGCACTTAGCAGTGAAAAGTATTTTATGCTTACGTAGGAAAGTGCAGTACTTGATCATTTTATATCCGCTACAAGAATACAAGTGGATCTAGCTAAGATAGAGGTAATTCAAATATTGCCCATAAGTACAAAGTTAAAATATTTATGATCTTTTCTAGGTCATGCTAGATATTACAGACGTTCCATAATAGAAAAATAGCTAGTCGTTTGTATAAGTTACTCACAAAAGAAGTTGAATTTAGTTGGACATTCGAATGTGATGAAGAATTCCTATAGGTTAAGAAGCTTTTGACTACAGCCCCAGTCTTACAAGGCCCTAATTGGAATTTACCTTTTCATATATATACAGATGCCTCTGATTATGCCATAGGTGCAGTCTTAGCACAACAATCCCAAAATCTTGAAAATGCAATCTATTATATCAGTAAGAGCCTTCATGGCCCAAAGCTGAACTACACTATGATTGAAAGAGAATTGCTAGTAGTATTTTATGCCCTCAACAAATTTTGACATTGCATAACTAGCTATTCCATATTTGTTCATACTGATCATGCAACAATTAAATATTTCATGAACAAACCTACTATAATAGGTAGGTTAGCAAGATGGTTACTATTGTTGCAAGAATTTGATATAACTATTGTTGATAAGCCTTGAAAAGTCAATGTTGTAGTTGATTATTTATCAAGAATCCATCATGATGATACTAGCACTACTTTGGTAGATGATGCATTTTTGGATGAGCATTTGTTTCATATTGTTGTTCAAACTCCATGGTATGTAGACATTGCTAACTACATTGTAGCCAATAAAATATCAACATATTTTTCTTACAAGAAGAAGAAGTTTCTTGTAGAAAAAAGTTTGCATTTCTCTTGAATAGATAATCTCTTGTTTTACACTGGACCTGATCAAGTTATGAGAAGATGTGGGAGAGAAGATGAGACATATGACATTCTACATGCATATCATAATGAGCCATGTGAAGGACACTTTGTAGAAAAAAGAATAGCTTTCAAAACCTTAACAACTAGTTATTATTGTCCTACACTTCACAAGGATGCAGTCAACTATACAAGGAGATGTGACAAGTGTCAAAGGATGGGTCAGCCAACAAGAATAGATGAAATGCCTCTTAATCCTCAAATGGCATTAGCACCATTTGACAAATGGGGAATGGATTTCATTAGACCAATTGATCCTCCATCTAATGGGAAAACCTATATTCTTATGTGCACTAATTACCTAACAAAATGGGTTGAAGTTAAGGCTATGAAGCATCTTCATGATGAAAAAGTTTCTGAATTTTTGTATGAAGAGATCTTTACTCACTATGGTGTACCCAAGGAGCTAGTCATTGACCAAGGTGTATAATTCACCTCTAATCTGATCTTAGAGTTGATGAAATAGTATAATATTAGGCACCAAAAATCCAATCCTTATCACCCTCAAGCTAATAGACAAGAAGAGGTCACAAACTGTGAGCTGGAGAATATCTTAACAAAAATAGTCCATTTGCACTGTAGGGATTGGACCAGCAGATTACAAGAAGCTGTTTTGGCTTACAGAACAACTTGGAAGACTAATACAAGATTCACACCATTTGAGTTCTTATATGCTAAGGCAGCAATGCTTCCAATTGAATTTGAACATAAAACTCTAAGGACAACATTGGCATTGGATATTGAACTTTTTGTAGCACAAAGAGAATGTCTTCTAAATCTTAACTCTTTGGATGAGATGCACAAAGTTTCTTTTGAACATACTAAAATAATTTAGAAACAAAGGAAACCATGGCATGATTCTCATATTATCAATAAATAATTTCAAGTTGGTGACTAGGTGTTCCTATATGATTCTAGATTCAAAGATATGCGAAGAAAGCTACATACAAGATGGCTAGGACCATATGAAATTAGTCATGTCTTTGATAATGAAGGTATTCAACTAACTACCATTTATTCTGTACCCTTTAAATTGTTAGTCAATGGTCACAAATTGAAATTATAAAAATAGCCCCAAACAAAAGTAGAGTTCCTGTAGCAGTTTCAATAGCCAGATTGAAAACCAAATCAAGTAACTCTTCCTACAACCGAAGGTGTCAACCTTCAGACTACCACCCTTCAACATTAGTTTCTATGCTCATGCTCATAATCAAGACTTTATGTTCACATAAATTTCACTTCTCTATTCACTTTTTCTTTCCATCTCATCTCTCTACCTTCCACCTATCCACGTCATCTCATTTCTTTATCTTCCATCTATCCACTTTCCATGTCATCAATTTTTCGTGTTTTCAATAAACACTGCAAGATGCTGACAAACACCACTGATGATAATATCACATCCACCACCTTTTTGGTATGTGTGGTAATCAGAATGATAAGTATAATATTTTCAAATTATCATTCACTTATAGTCCATAGGTTTTTGTTAATTATATTTAATACTGCATAGTTTATATGATGGCAATGTTATGTCAGTCTCTTACCTGTACTAGGTTTGACAAGTGAGGACACTTGTCTAGTAAGGGGTAGGGAAGGTCACTAATATCCAATGGCATTTTTATTTTCTTGTAAAGATTTTTTCAAATCTTTGCATTCCCTTCATTAATGAAAATTAATTTCCATAAGTACACAAGTGAGGTGTTGTACTCTTTATTTTTGAATGATTTTCTATGTCAAGCTGTGATATGACTTATGTTTAAATTTCATGTGAATTTGAACCCTATTTTTGGAAGATTCTCAAACATATTCATGATTTTCCTTCATTAAAATTCATATTATTGTGCATAACAATTTGTTGTGTCATTAATTGCTTGGTTTAAACAAAGAAGTTTGAGTTAAGTTTACAAAATAACAAAGCAGTTTGAAGCTTGAATTCAAAAAAAATGGAAAACAAAGTAAATAGAGGAAGTGTTAAGAGAATGGGTGAACAATTGCAGAGGTGAGAACCAATGGAACACATTGTGTTACACTCAAACATAGAAGCCATGAGAAGGTTTAATGCATACGGATGGCTAGGGTATTTTTTTAGTCTAACGACATTTGATGAGGAAACAAAAACTGCAGGAAGAAATCTCTATTCAAGAAAAGGAAGAGTTGAACCTTACAATTGTAAGACAAAAGAGAATAAAGAAAAGTCCTATAGCAACTACTCCTACAACAGAGACACCCAAAGGTAAAACTAGGAAAAAGGCCATGATACAAGAGGAAACCCCTGTAAGGAGAAGCCCTAGGATGAGAGGGTAAGTTTCCAAAGATTCTACATTGTCTAAAACATCCACCATGGAATCCCCTATGCAAATTGTTTCTAATCACTGTCCTCCCCATCCTGAGATTGCAAGTATTCCTAAAAATCCTACTGAGGAATGCAGGGATGAAATCAAATAAAATCTAGATGATACCCCAATAGACCTACTAGGTACTTCCAACTGTAGGGATGAACCAATTCCTGAATATGTTACAAGTGTTGTAGAACATTTATGGTGCAAACAGAGGAAAAGAAAAAGAGAGCATGAAGAAGATAGTGGCTCTATCACACTGCAAAAACTCATTTTTCAGTTGTATAGATAGAATTTTTTTGCTAAAGCCTTGTGGAAAGAAGAGAAGAAAAAGATGAATAAGGTTATAATATCTCAAGGTCAAGAAATTGCAGATTTAAAGGAACAGTGAGCAAGCCAAAATAAATGAATGGACCATTCCCTCAAGCTATCTAATCAGGCCCTTGCTTGTAGATCACCACCAAGAGTTTATGCTCTCCATTTGAAAGAGAAATTTCTTTTGTTTTAATTAATGTTAACTCTTAAGAATATTAATGCAGAGTTCAAATCAGCACAATAATTTTATGGACTATATCAGACTCTACCACCTTGGCAATAGAATTTACTTTGTGAATTATATGTTCATAATTTTGTTATCCCTTCAGATACTCAATGGAATCCCTTACTTTACATAGGAGATATACACTTAAGAGCCCTCATGTCCTGGATGTCCAATGAAGCGAATTATGACAAGCAGCTGAATAATTACAGGGATGAGGAAAGGACATAACCTTTTCCTTTAAGAGCAAAGAGTAACAAACTAGATGAAGTTCTTAGGGATTGTTTGACATTAACCTATGGAAAGAAGAATCCAGAAGTAAGAGATAGGATCTTTGTTGCTAGAGCTAAAGTTTATGGTGATTATGAAAATTCACCCTACTTTTCTTTTAGAGAGCTATGATTGGTGCAAGGAGTAGATAGGCTAGACTACTTGAATCTCTTAAAAATTTAGAATCACATAGTTCCACTAACTTGGAAGTAGCACTTAATAGGGTTCCAAAATATTTAGAGTTAGGGAAGCAAGCCAAACCAGAGTTGTGGTGTCCCCTAACCATGTAGCCTCCAATGCTCCTATGGCCTTTGTATGACATTAATATTGATAGACAAGCTTTAGGAAGATCATAGAAGGGAAGTGTGGGAGAGAACCAGAGGATTTTACTACACTTTCTAGAGCAACAGAAAAGGAAGGACAGAGATTAGAGAATTCAGGTCATTGACAAGAAAGTGCAATGCTTGAGGACAAGCATTAGTTTAGCAGGGGGTAGATGATGAGACCAAAATTTGCCTTTATTTTATGATAGTTTTAAGATACTTTGTTGATACTCTATTTTATCTTTGTAAAAACATTTGTGGACCTATGATTACCAAACCTATGATAAACCTATGGGTAGGAACTATGCCATCTTTTGCTAATATTATATATAGTATGCAGTATTTCATATAGTTATCAAAATGTGTGTTCTTGTATTTTAATTTAATTTGATAAATGTTTATTTATAAATGTGTCTTTATATTGAAACTAACCTATTAGTGAAGACCGAAAGATGATTGGAGGAATTCAAAAGTTAAGCACCAACAGCATTCAAAGAGAAGAGAATGCTAAGGAGTAGCCATGGCAGATGAAAGTTGCAATGGTTCTAGAAGACATGGTAGTGAGTAAGGAGGAGATATGAAGACTTATTACCTTCTCTAAATTTTTTCTTTGGTGAGCAGATGTTCAAACTTTATTATTCTTGCCTTAAGCCGTTATTCCCTCTTCCTACCTTCAGTTGTTATCCTCCTATTTTCTCTCTTGTGGATTTAAAGCTAGGTCATTTACTTTTCTGTTATAGAATAAATGTTGACTTCCAATATATGTATAGGGATTGACCCAAGTGTGTTAAGTTTTTGAAACAGTTAGAACAAATAGTTTAAGAGAATAGATTGTTAAGTTTTACAGTTGTGATTTTATAGTTCGGTCTTATGTAATGAATTTCTAAGATCTAATGAAATAGTTTTTGGCTTCTATCTTGTGTTAGTAATTTAGTGAATCTGACCAAGGGGGCCCACTTGGAAGATGGATTAGATTAGGATAGAATAGATTTATTTCGAAGCATTCTTAGTTTCATAATTAGAAGTTGTAAGTTCCTTCCTATAGCATCACACTTTGTGAATGTTCCTGCAGCATATGTGAGAACAGTTATTGTGGATGAACCAAGTTGGAATGTTTGTTATCCCTTCATTGTATTTCTAGTATTCATAAAGTTAAGTGTGTTAGTTTCCCACATCAATAGTGTAAGTTTTTTTCCTTGCATTTTACTTTCCTGCAGCATAAGCTTAGTGGCTCATTAAGAGACCTAGTGCACATATTGTACGACCATTTCAAGTATATGTCCCTAGGTTGACAAGATTAAATTCACCTCATAGCAAGAAAAATAGTCCTTAGTTTGAATATATTATTTCTAAGCATGGCCTAGCGCATGACTATGATACACCTATTGTGAGGCAGATCAAGTGTGACACCTTTTCTCTTGTGATTAACCTATTTGGGGGTGGACAAGAAGGTTTGTTAATGTTGGAGTGATTTGAGTTTGACTTGTGGACTAGTTGGTGATTCATTCCTATTGCTTGGTTTTGATTTTTGCTCTTGGTGTGTTTGGTCTCTATTATTAGATTGCAAGCTTCCAAGAGTAAGTCTAGTCTTTGGGGGGGATGATGTATTGCCTTTCCCATTTGATTTATGTAATTCATCCTGATGGATGCAACCTTTTTGATCTTTCTTTATGAAGAGATTGTGTTTATGACCATGAGTGGTCTACACCCTTGAGGTGAATAGATTTCTATTACTATATCAATTGCTTTGATTATGGTTATGGCTGATTTATGATTTTATGATGTGTTAGATGGTTTTACTAAGGTTTTTGTTAGTGGTTACTAGGATTGATGTAGTATCAATATGTTGTTCCATGATCACCCTGAGATGTGTGCAAAGATTACATTGTGTATTATTATCTTGCTACATGGACTAGGTTCTTGTAGTAGTGGCTAGTAATGTGTTTGACCATGTTAACTTTTTTTCTCATGTTTTCATTCTACCGCAATAGTCCATTTTGTTCTTTGAGATACTTGAGACACTCTAGCGATGATCATTTTGTTATTATATTATATGTGGATGACATTTACTTTATAGTTCAATATTTGGATATTGTTATATGATGGTTTATGCATTGTGTACCTTAATTCATGTTATTTATCTAGTGGATTATGTTGTTTAGATATCTATATTCATCTTGGAAATATGTTGTGGCACATTAGATTCAATTTTGTATATTGTTTACTATTTTACCTACTTGATGTGAGCGCTAACAACATTTGAGATGTTGTGTTATGGAGCTTATGCATAGGGGGCTTGGTAGATATGTTCTACATGGATATCTATGCTGGTTATACATGTTGTTTTAGCTTTGATATTTGTACCATTACACTTGACTGGTTGTGTAAATTTTGCAAGATTTCTAACTTTGACAACAACATTGAGGATAGTGATTTGACCATTCCCTTGAGCCAATGTTGCCTCTAGTATGGCAAACATATATTTCTTTTTATAGATTAGATTATCTTCTAGTTCTCAAAGATAACTTATTTTTCCTTGTGTTTAGACTAGCCATCTAGATTATGTTTGTGTTTCTATATTTTCTTATGATCTCTGTGTTCATGTCTCTGTGGGCTTTTTGCTTGATTTAACCTTTTTGGTTTTCGACCAATTGACTATGGATGGATTTTCCAAGTCTTTTGGATCATTTAATTTTTTGAGATTTTTGGGTCTTAATTAAATAAATATTATTTTAAATTTATTTATTTATTTTATTTTAAATTTATTTATTTATTTTATTTTAAATTTATTATTTTATTATTTTATTTAGTGAGTAGATAGTTATTTATCTACAAAATTTTGATGGCGGGATCCAACTCATCCGTCTTCAATCACTTAAGTCTATTTTGGTAAATTTAAGTGATGGGTTTTAATAAAGTTTCTAATTTTTAGAAATTATATTAAACTTCCCCAAATTCTATCCTTTTGAGCAAATTTTCTTTGTAAATAAAAATTTTGCCTTTGTAATTTCATTTATGCATACTTGGGTGAATTTTATTTTTGGAGAGCAGGTTTGGAGATTTTTTAAAACCCTCTTCCTAAGGATTATTGTTTTGCTGGATCTAGGGGTTCTACCTGATAGAATTTAGCAATATTTGTTTCAAAGTGTTAGCAGTTTGGAGGTCATTGTTTGTGAAGCTTATTCGTAGACTTGACAACGTGTTTATTTTTCTTACTATCTTCTTCAATTTCTTGGAGTTGCTTGTTCATTTGTGAGGCAGGGTTTGCATTTAAAATTTTGTGTTGAAGGTTTTAATTTCAATTCTTACTTGATCAAGCTTAGATCATGTTTTTTTTTAGTGGCTTATTCTAGTTGGGATTCCACATGCATTTTCCTATTTTTGAGGGTTTTAAATGCAAGTTTATGAATAGAAATGCTAGTCATTTTTCTAGGTTTTCCCAAAAGTAAATTTTTATTAGATTTATGCATGTTTAAGCCTAGTTTCTCAATGGGTATTCAATCTTGTAGTTTTTGGTTAAACTTTGGTTTTGGGCAAAAATTTACTTCACTAAAAATTTTAGTGTTGTCCAGATTTTGGATGTTTTAAGCATTGAATGGAGTTGGAGTTGGTTATTTGTTTGATTACCCAATTCAATCTCTTTTGTCTTTTTGTTTCACCTTTGAGTCTTTGCTTTCTCATCCAACCCTAGTTCCATATTCATAAGCATAGCGTACCCTATCACATGCACAGTTTCTTTATACATGCCTACTAAATCTAGAGAGATTCTTACCACTGAGATGTGCTCCAGTAAGTGTTGGTTTTTCATGAGGGTTGGGGTGGGGAATTGCATGTCTTTTGACACTCATCACTTGGTGAGATAGTTGGGTATGTATGGGTAAAGATGTGGAGTGCCCTTTGCTACAAGAACTATGACAAAGTGGTTGGGATGATTGCATACATGAAGTTGTTTACTTAATAAGATCAAACTAAATAAAATATGGTTACTTAATCAACACACAATATATTTGGGATGTTCAAATCATCATTTTTCATGTTACCGCACCTAGGGATGTTTGGATCATCATTTGGTGTGATCACATGCCCACAATCCACTATAGCCCCATCATAGTATTTGAGAGGTTTTGACCAAGACTTGATCTATGCATTGTCTTAGATTTTTTTTAGTCTTTGTTACTGATTGGCATGTGTGTAAGCCATTTGTGACTATTCTCTACTTGATTAGATCTCTATCCCTTTAGCACGTCATTATCTTCATTACTGCACTGGACCGATGTACAGGTTTTCTTTTGTGTTGTTTGTTCATTTGACACCTTGTGTTTAGGCACTATGAGTTCTCTCATGATTATTGCTTATCTACTTGTTTGCATGTGGTTTCTTTCTTGGTATATGTTGCTTGTTATATGTGATGCACCACTTCAGAGGTGCATCATAGGAGTATGTTTTGTTATGATGTATGTTATATTGTAGTGATATTATACACACACTTTCATAGATGCTTCTATATTATTGTACTATATTAGACATTTAGGGTTCTTTTGATCACTACATTAGTACAATGAGAATTCCATCTTAGGGTCATAGATTGTGTGGTATGGAATATCTTGTGCATGGGGGTTGGCTAAGGACCTAATGTCTTATGAAGTTGTGACTGTGTTGGGTGGAAACATGCACTTAGATAGGTTGTGTGGATTGCCTATTGGTTCATGTTATATATCATTGCAATGTTATTTTGGTATTTTTGTTTATGATCTTATTGTTAGAGCAAATAATTAATTTACTAATTATTTATTCTATTGCTTAAGCTTACTTAGGTAAATGCATTTATTTATTAGTTGTAGCCTAGGAGTTCTTTATAAGTTGTTGACAATATGGGAGTTTTTTCTCTCCTAAGTCATACTTATCCTCTCACATTGTTCAAGGACTTTCCACCTTATGTGGATGTATGCTTAGATGTTACACTTATCTCCTAGCATCTTCTAGCTTGTTCTAGAAGATTCCTGGAGCTCTTCATATTCGGGCTCCCTAATTGTATTTTCATATCAATAATATCAAGACATTTAGCATATTGTAAATACATATTTTCTTGTGTTTGCATACTTGTTGTCTCTCATGTCTATTTAGGTTTTTTCCCTTGCTCTACACTCTTCTCTCCTTGGTTTCCCTTTGACAGGTTTTCACATGTAGGTGATCTTGGGTGTCTTTGGAGTTTGATTTCATCAATCCCAACACTTATTGGTTTATAAATGCAAATATGTAGATGCTAAGATTAGATGTGTCACTTCAGTGATTTAGTCATGTTAGTTATATCTTGGATGAATTTATGCTTACGAGTGTCTTAGCCTCGTTATTATTATTCTGGTACTTCCTAGTGTGGAAGTTAATGTTTTAGTATTCCTTTCTGCTCATAATGAAGTTTAGTCTTTCATCCTTTCAACATGTGTAGGAATTAATCTTGTGCTTTTTATATGAATCTCATAATTTGATGTTTGAGATGAAATTAACATTGTACATTAAGCACCCTTAGATAGTTTATGTTTTGGTAATTGAGCATGTGTGTTAGTTATGATGCTTGAGGTTCTTGGTATGATTATATGTTTTCAATATTTTTTTTCTTATGTTGTCTCATATTGATGTTATCATAGTTTACTTTAACAAAAAAAAATATGTTGGACTTGTTTTATCCTTGTTTTCCATGGATTGTTAGGCAAGGCATTACAGTTAGCGTAAAATAGTCAACCACAATCCTCTACCATGACTATACCTAGTAACAACATCTCATTCCTTCTACATGAAGAATAAATTAGTGAATCATGTGACTTAGGGCATAGACAACCCAAATCCAAGTCACCAATCTAAATATGTATCAATAATGAAAGATCAATACGCAAAGACAACTCATATCCAAGTCATTAATGCAACTTGTAAGTATAAACTACTTACAACACTGCACAACTTTTAGATCCAATAAGTCATCATAAATATCCAAATCAAACATTGATAACTATATCATCATGAGACTAATCTGAAATATGACTTGGGTATACAATGACATCAAATCTTAAGTCTCCAAACATACAATGTGATAAACTCACAATGCTACCATAGTCAATATATACCATAAACTATTTAGATTAATATTTCACTAAATAAACCATGCAAAACTTGCACCAAATCTAAACCAATGTGTAGAACTCTCCAAGAGCTTTTCATTGACAACTCAATGTCCAAAAACATACTCCATATGCCCAAGTTATGCCATAATCTATGCTTAAACTAAATAACATCTAACTTTTGGGCTCTTAAAACCTTAAAAAATGTCAAAATCACAAAACTATACCTACACCAAGGTGTAGTGCTCTAAATTATCTATCCAATGCCTATAAGAAATCTAAAATCTGATATTGTGAGAGAAAGTTATGGTCTTTTTACTAAGAAAGTCTTTTTACCATTTTCACTGCAATTTTTTTTTTGTGATGAAAATTCTAACAGGGTTAAATTTGATGGCCATCATGGGCTAAAACTAAAAAACTCTTTCATTTCTTTTGAACATGGCCAAACTAGGGCATATTAATATCAAAAGGAAACATCAACTCAGATCTAATGGTGAGGTCTATTTTTGCCCAAGAGGTCATTTCTATAAGCTCCCCCACTAAAAAACCTCATTTAAATGAAACATCCAAAAAAAATGCTTTTGTCCAACAATTCACATGCCCAAAATCTATCAAAATCCCATCATAGCAATAGACCCAAAACCCTCAGATCTACAATAAATAACTCATTTATTTTTCCCTCTTTCATCCTCTCATGAATTCTAATGGATTCGGTCTAGGGTTATAATAATAAAACCATAGTGCTCTAATACCTTGTAAGGAAACTTGCAACAAAGAATATAAAAGTTTTCATATAACCCATAATAGATCTGAAATAAATATGCAATTAAAATCCACATGCAAGAGAATAGACAACATACTCACAAAAATTGTGACACAAGATATACTCTAGAAAACTCTCATTGAGGGAAAAAACCCAACCTCCAAATGCATCCATCACCATGTATTATACAGCAAAAAACACCATTGTAATACATGAACCATTGAAGCCTTCAATGTCATAGCCACTACCAAGAAATCTATGTGAACAAGTATGAATCCACACATCCCATGCCATGCTTCCAACCTTCACAAATACTCCCTTGGCTAACCTATCAAGCTTTGTCTTGCTTGACTCCTTTCCCTTTTTCTCTTTTTCTTCTTCTTTTTCACACCAACAACTACCCTTGTGGCTACTTATATAGTAGTGTAACACCCCGCCAAGGGATCCAAAAGAATTAACCTAAAGTTTTACTAAGTTTTCTAAACATTTTTATTTTTTTAAAGTAAGAATGTATAACATACACATCAAACACATAGTAGTGGAAGCAATAACATGTAATCATCAACAAACATACATAACAGGTTACATTCCTTAAGGATCCCAAGATGTTGAGTCACTTTTTAAATTTAATGAATTCTAAGTCTAACAACTACCACATCCACATGAAAGAATACTAATAAAGTCCAATGTCCACAATATACATTTGTTCCGAATGCCTCTTGGCAAATTAATTCGGAATGCTCAATCATCCACTGTACATGTCACAGGGTATGAAAGGCTTAAAAGAATATACATATGTAAAAATAGAAATGCATCAACCTCCATGAATCCATGATACAAAGTATAGTAAAAATATATGAAACCATTCATCATACATGATACATCCATACATCCATAATGATAAAACATCTATCATAAAATCTAACCATCCATCATAATAATCCAAGAACATAGTGAAGGTAAATGCCAACCAAGAAAGGTCCAACCACGGTGACTATGGATGGATCTCAATGGTAAGAGTAAAAGCACTGCCACCCGACTGCATGGAACCTAAATGGTCCACTCCCACCGTGCTGAGGAGATAGTCTCAAGTCCCAAACAAGATATCAAACACAAAACACAAGTACTCTCTAAGTCTAAAAAATCCTAAAAGTACACTAACTCAAAGGTTCCAACATAGATAGAAATCTAGACCCAGAGGCACACAAAGACACGTAGGAAACCTGCTATGCAAGCGGGAAAGTGTCATCGCAAAAGTCACATTGGAAGTTACCGAGAAATTCCTTAGGAATCTCGGGTCCCCTGTGATCCTGCGGCCACTAGTATCCTCTTGTACTGATGAGGCATACTACGAAATGTAACCACGTGTTCTCTCTACCCCATCCTATTCTGTACTAGCACTCAAGGCATGGGAGAGAACATATAGTTATCTTATTAGGTTCATTTAAGTCAGTATTTAGGTGAGATGTTTTCACTTATTAAAACAAACAACTTACAATGAGTCATGCCCAGAGCCACTTTGGGTCTCCCGTCCCTCATTGCAAGCCACTTCCTGACACTACACATAGATAACCTACCCTAGGCTCATGATAGCACAAATCACTAAATCACCTCAGTCCTATACAAGTGACTGGAAAGCATCAAAAGATAAACCACAATAGTCACATCAGTTCTCCATGAGAAACTGGGAAGCTTCAAATAATAATCATCATGATCACAACAGTTCTCTATCAGCAACTGAATTAAGGCATCAATGATAAATCACAATGTCCATCGGTTCTTAGCAAGCAACCGAAAAAACTATCCCAAAATAAAACACAATACTGATCGAAGACTCCAAAATGGTCAAGTCAAACATGTCACAACATGACATCATCAAGAACAAATCACTTAAAGCACCTCAGCTTCACACAAGGAAACTAGAAAACAACAACAACAGTAAATACATCCATCAAAGAGCATATCGACACATCACTATGGTTGGGTTTAGAAAGATCGAGAACAAATAACCATAATGTCACAATCGCATAACACCCAAGCCTCTGGTAACGTCCTAAACTGGTCATCACTAGGACAATCCCAAAACCCCAAATCATAGACAGTACAAAGAAAACATCATAATCTCACAATTTGGATTTGATTGGAGACGCAAAGTTTGAATTAAACAATAAGGTTTCAGTTTTTAGTGTTTGTTTTCAAGTAATAAGTCTTATAGTTCAAACTGATAGATAATATACTATTGAGTTAATGCGAGGTTTCCATTTCCAGTTGAACGTATGTTTTAAACAGATAGAACCCATAGTTCACCTTTACAAATTATCCCATCCCTATATCCAAATGAAATGCATAATTATCCCGAATTGATTTCAAGTCAATGTCCTAAAACAATCTAAGGGTAATAATTAAATTATTAATAATACTTGTTGATCTTTAATTATAGTATTTTACGCTTTCATTAAAATCATTATTATAATATTAAGCTTGTTTTAAACAAATTCTCGATTTAATTAATCTTAATTAAATCAAACTTTAATAAAATAAATTAATAATAAATAAAAAGAACCATATTATATTTATTAATAATTTATTTATTTATAAAATTATTAATAAATAATAATATAATTTTAAATTTAATATAGTTTAAATCAAATAATAATTATATTAATTAAAATAATTTTTAAATCATTTTAAAAAAAAACTAAAGTAAAAATAAATCACAAATTTAAAAAAAAGGTGTGTTTAAAGGCCCACCGGCCTGCCACTAACTGTGGCCGTCACAGCTCTCTGCTGCTGCCGCAGCAAAGTACACTGCGACAGCAGTCGTACCTACTGTGCCAGCAGCAGAGTACGCTACTATAATGACCGGCATAGAAGGGTTGGGGGTCCGTGGGATATTCCCCACCCCACCCATATTTGATTTAAATTTGATTTAAACTTTTGAAGCCCCCTCCTAATAAATTACTAATATTATTAATTTTAATTAAAATTTCCAACTTATGTATTATGCATTTTATAATTTAATTTATTCAAATTTTTATAAAACAATAACCCCATTGCAATATATATATATATATATATAATTTATTTATTTATTTATTTATTTATTTATTTATAAATTGATTTCATCTATACTTTGATGGAGAAAATATTATCAACCATCCATATATAGAATTTCATCTTTAGATTCAACCCCTTCCTGATTAAATCTTATGTTCTTTAATTTAGAAAACAAGGGTTTTTCGATTTCTTTTACGATCCCTATGTATACAGAAGTTAATTGACAAGCATCTAATAATTCATAATATTGAAACGGATAAAATTTTCATTATAAAGAATTCAGATTTACAATCCACAAACACGAAGAACACAGGAAAGGATTTTTGCATAATTAATCAGTGATCAAAACACAAGACCCTACCTGATCCTGATGCTAATATGAAATCCCCGAAAAACTGTGGGAGAATTCGCTCTTCTTCAATATCTTTCCTCTGAAAAATCTTTCCTAAAATTCTCCTTCTGAAATTCGCTTCCAAAAATTGTCTCCCAAAATTCCTAGTCCAAATCTGTGTCCCTCAAAAATGAACCCCCAAAGTTGTGATAAGGAGTTTTCTCCTCAAATCGGGGAACTAATTGTGCGTTCACCCAAGAGGACTCTTTGCACAACTGAGTTAACTCCAAAATCAACTTTCTTTATCTTTGCTTTATCTTTTTAATGCACATTAAGTTAAATTATTAATTAACTTTATTTAATATTCCACTTGACTTCTATTTTAAATTAATTTATTACTTTAATCCCATGTGCACTTTATGAAATTAAAATAACATTATTATTTTCTATTATTTTATCTTTTAATTTATTTCTCATATTTAAACTCATGCTTAGATCATGCGATCTAGAAACCTTTAATAATTTAATATCTTTCAACTTTTAATTTATTTTAGAAACTTAATTGATAACATATTTAATCAATTTAAATAACAATAATATTTAGTATTTATTTAAAAATGAACTCTAAATATATTATTATTAAATTAAATAAATATTATCATGTTCTAAATTATCCTTAAACTTTTATCTCCAAATTAAATTCTTCTTATTTAATTAATTTCTCAATTAATTAAATATTAAAGATTATCATATTAATTCTCCATTAAATTAAATCATTAATTAATCTTTTTAATTAAACTTAATTAATAGAAAATACATCAAGGACTCATAAAGCAACATACGAAAACCCATCATAGAAAAATAGATACTAAATCAAACAAAAAGGGTTATAATCACAAAATAACATCATTTGATGCATTCAGAGGGTACTTAACTCAGATACTTGTCCTGATTATCAATTAGGACAATTGGCTAAAGGGTTTAGGATTTGGACTTGAGAGTTTATCTCCTCTCTCTTACCATTGAGATAATGTGATAGGGTACGCTCATCCTGACAATTCAAGGAAGTTGATACCCGGTACCTGCAACCTGCATAAAATTCACGCATGTACAAACACAATATTCTAAGCTAAACAAACAATGGCAGGAAGTGGTGCATCGTGTAGATCCTGACTAGCAGGTGACTACGACTCCCTTCCTTAACCACATCAGAAACACCATACATAAAGAAAACAAACACGCACCATACACATGCAGTATGGGGTAAGTATCCATAAGAAAGCACATGTGATAATAAACCATCTAACTAATCATCATTGATAACTGAAAACATTGAATAATCATCATACATGCATGAAATATAGAGTACCAAGTAATCTCACCATATAATAAACTGAGTGTAAAACAACATCTGATAATCTCTAAAATAATAATACTAATCATCAAACATAAAATTGGCCTAAAAGAGTTTGGCAAGGATGACAGAAATGCAACTTAGGGGCAGGCACTACAAGTAGCAAGTCCCACAAAACCACCAATTGGTATTAAGTAAAACATGTGCTACCCAACCCATTGACCCCACATTTAATATTGAAATTTTAATTCTTTTCCCCAATATTAAATAATTACATGAAATATTACAACAATGTTACAATAGAACTCATCAAGTATATCCCATGGGAATCTTTACATTTTGTACATCCATCTAGGTGCAATATTACATAATAAAACAAAATAATACAATATAAACAATATTATGCAATGTGTGCAACACTCATTATCTCAACAAGGATGTTCTAACCTTGGTGGACATTCTATTTTGTGTGGATCCATTGTAAATTCTTAGGAGTCCATTTTTAGTCTCTAGTTTTACAAGATAATGTTAATTGCCATTAGAAATAGTGCTCTTTTTTGCTAGTTTTTGATAGGATATAATGTTTGGATGATCATTCCATGAATGACCTTACTAATTCTCATGGAATGACTCATCCCTGATGTGTACAATACTATTCTAACACTTACATGTGTAGATGAGAGTTTTTTTGAAGGTGATCACCCAAGAAGGAAGTGTAAAGGGATAATGGAAAGGTAGGTATGCAGCAGTAGTAGAGAATTTATCTAAAAGAGGGGTAAGTTTTATATTTTGAGGTTTCTAGATGCACCCTATACAAGGTGAATCCACCCTTATTTGAATCCTAGAAGTGTTGGGACAACACCTAAGTAGAAAGCCTTAGTTTAAGAGGGTTTTGAGGAGCAATTTGGGGCTTTAATACATGGAGGCATCCAAGGACCAGATTGATTGGAGATTTGGTGGTTTGAAGTCACGTGAAGGGACTTTTAAAAGTCTTCTAGATAGAAAGTAAGTATTTCTTGTAGTTTCTTTGGAAAATCACCTTATTTCATGCTTGTTGTTGGAGGACAGTTTGACAAATTAGGGTTTTGTTTAAAACAACCTAGGCTTGCCTTTGGAAATTTTGTAGTATGGCCAAAAGGGTATCTAAAAACCTATAGATTTAGGTTATTACTTTAGAAAAATTGAGATAAAACCAAGCTTCTATCTTGTTGGAGACCTAATTGGGGCAACTAGGCCTAGAAGAAATTTGAAGGGATTTAGGTGTTGGAAGATGCTTGAGAACCAAAAATGCATTTAGAGCTTTTAAACCCACCTTATTTTGGCCTAGGTCACTGATGCTAATCATTTTGGAAGCCTTGGATTTTTTTTAGTACTATTTTTCCTTATAGAGGGTTTGGGGAAGGCTAGTTAATATTCACAAATTGGTAAGTTTACCATGGGCTAATCATCCACCACCCTTTTCTCTACATTAAGTGATATCAGAGAACATTAAGAATATTTTGGAAATTGGGGAAGTGATCTTAAGAAATTTGATAGTATGGATCCTTAGTTATCCCTTAGTTATCCCTTAGAGTTTAAGTATCCTTTGAGGAGAAGCACTTGAGTTGACCCAACTTTTCAAGGAGATTAGGAACCATATCTGAAGGGGAAGTAGATTTACCCACAAGGATGAAAAATAGGAAGTTGGCAAGGATAGTCAAATAACAATTGGAAGATAACAAGAAATTGAAGGAAACATTAGAACAAAGAGAGAAGGAGGGCCATGAGAAGGATAAGACACTGGAAATTATGATGGAGAGAATCTTAGCATTAGAGAAAAGGGATAAAGGAAGTATAAATTGAAGAAGAGGAAGAAGTACCCTTGAAGAAAGAACAATTAGATCTTGAAGATATAAGGATGGCTAGGTTTGTAAAAGTTATAAAGAGTGGAGATACAAGGGCAAGAGAAGATTTTCCTATGTATGGACGAAAGATGGATGATGAGGAATTGATAGATTGGTTTAGTGCCATGGAAAATTTCTTTGAATGTAAGGATGTTGAAGAGGGAAAATAGTTGAAGATAGAAAAGTCAAAGTTGAAGGGACACACTCTACTATGGTGGGATTGTATTCAAGTAGAGAGATGGAAGAATATGAAGCCACAAATTAGATCTTGTTACACAATGATGGATAAGATGAAGGAAAAAATTCTTCCTAATGATTATACAGTGTAGCTATAAAAGAAGTTGAAAAGTCTTAAGCAAAAATACATGGATGTACAAAAGTACACTAAGGAGTTTCATAAATTGGACATAAGGGTAAGTCATGATGAAGATGTTGAAGAAAATATTGCAAGGTACATGGGGGGACTTAGGTTCAATATCCAAGATGAACTTAGTCTTGCTACCCCTAGATCAATTGAAGAGTGCTACAAATTGGCCATCAAGGCTGAGGAGAAGATCAAAAGATGGAAAGAGAGACAAAGTTACACAAGAGGAGGTTCATCAATGAGAGGAAGAGGTGGTAGAGGTTCTACTAATTTTCAAAATAGTAGTGATAAAGACAAGGATAAATCATACACATTGGAGACAAGAGGAGGCTATAGAGGGGGATATAGGGGAGGAATATGTAGAGGAAGAGATAATGGAGTGTTCATAGGGAGATGCTTTCTCATAATGAAGTGGGCCATTAGTCATATAGGTGTCCTAAATGGATTGAAGATAAGGGTAGGGATAAGAGAGTCAATCTAACCCAAGAGGAACCAAAAGAAGAGGAGGAATCAAGAAACATTTTGGTTTTAACTGAAGAGGGAGAATTTTTGCTAATGGGAAGAGGAAAACTACACAATCCAAGCATCTTTAGATATGATTATTTAATCCAAGGTAAAGTTTTTCAATTCATTATAGACTTGGGAGAAATTCACAATGTAGTGGCTCATGAATTTTTTAGAAAGTTGAATTTGATAAATTTTCTACATCCTCAACCATATTATGCAACTTGGGTGAACATGAATCAAAATATTCTTGTTAGTGATCAAGTCATGATAGAGTTCTCAGTTGGAAAGTACAGGGACAAGGTATTTTGTGATGTTCTCACTATGAGTTATGGACATTTGATGTTAGGAAGACCTTGGAAATGATCTAGAAGAGTTATCCATGATGGTTTCACAAACAAGTACTTGGTCCATCATGAAAGCAAGAGATATGAGTTACAACTCTTGTCAAAAGAGAAAGAAGAACCAATTGTCATGTGTTTTGGGTAGGAAATAAATGTGTAGGTACAATATGATACTAGATGGTATAGTAGTAAGAGAGTATAGTCACAGAGTAGTTAGAACACTCCTAAAGGAGGAGATTTTTAGGATTTGATCTTTGTGTAAGTTGGGGAAGTTAAATGTCCTATAATGGAGTCACCACTTAGAACTAAAGAAGCAATCACTAGTAGATTTGGTGTTAATTTTAAACCTTAATTTTTGACCTTATGCCATTTTCCATTTGATTTTAACTTTTTTTTTTGTTAAGCTCCTAATTTGGTTAAGAATTTGATCAACACAAGTTATGTAACTTGGGTGAACATGAATCAAAATATGCTTGTTAGTGATCAAGTCAAGATTGAGTTCTCAATGGAAAGTACAAGGACAAGGTATGATGTGATGTTCTTAATATGAGTTATGGACATCTGATTTTAGGAAGACCTTGGCAATGGTCTCGAAGAGTTATCCATGATGGTTTCACAAACAAGTACGTGTTACATGATGAAAGCAAGAGATATGAGTTCCAACCTTTGTCAAAAGAGCAAGAAGAACCAAGTGCCATGTGTTTTGGGTAGGAAATAAATGTGTAGGTACAATATGATATTGGATGATACAACAGTAAGGGAGTGTAGTTGTAGAGTAGTAAGAACACTACTAAAGGGGGAGAGTTTTGGGATTTTATCTTTGTGCAAGTTGGGGAAGTTAAATGTCCCATAATAGAGTCAACACTAATAACTAAGGAAGTAATCACTAGTAGATTTGGTGTTAATTTTCACCTTAATTTTTGACCTTATGCCATTTTCCATTTGATTTTAACTTTTTTTTGGTAAGCTCCCAATTTGGTCAAAAATTTGACCAACATGAGTTTGTTTGGTCAAAATTTCAACCCACATGGATTATAAACAAAAAAAAAGAGAAAAGTGCAGAGGAGGAGGGATTTTCACTACATCTATTCACTCATGATTGCAGGAGGAGGGATTGAACTACAAATGCATCACCAATTTCTCTAGTAAGTCATCAACCCCATGCCATTTTGAATGCATGTGAATGCAAAAGGATGTATGATTTTGAATGCAATTGATCTAATCATAAAGAAATCGAGCTCACTTTTGTTTTTAATAATGGGAGAAAGCAAGTGAATGCAAAAGGAGGTTATAAGTTGCAGGAGGTTATTTGATGTCTTGTTGCTACAACTACTATTGTTGCTACTAGATCTACTACTATCCTAGGATATGAAATTGGATCTACTTCTATTGTAGATGCCCTTACCTCTACTTTTGTAATGATAGGTGATAGGAAACCACTTGGCTACTTATGGTGAATGAACATCAGCCATTTCTTCCACCTATGCTTATGCCTACTACTTGGATGCTTCCTTTTCTTTGTGATCTCAATATTTATCACCTTAGAATAGTAGGGCATATGTATCTTGGTGAATGCATTGGCCCTATATTGTGTTCCCAATTTTTTTCTAGGTGGGCCCTTAAAATGTAGGGAGGAATAGTAGGGACAATAATATGCCCTTACAATAATCTATTTGGGGACCTACCCTTACAAAAATCTGTTTGGGGACCCTTACCCTTACCATTAAAATAATGGGGTGGGTTGAGGTGGGTTTATAAGTTACAGGAGGTAGAAATCAAGTGAATTCCAAACCCTAAAGTGAATGGTAGAAAGAAAGCGAAAGCATAAAACCCTCATTTCAAACTAGAGCCAAACCTTGACAACCATGAAATGAAAAGAAAGAGAACTAAAGTGAAAAACTAAAACTCTATAGATCTACCAGCTCATACTTGCAAATTAGTGGCTCTTATCTATTTTGATTCTTATGCCAGATCTCATAAGATTTTTTAGTTTAGGAGCTCCTACAGGCATTTTAGTGTTGAGCAAGTTTTAAGCCACATTCATAATAATAATCTTGTTTTGGTTTGGTTTTATCTTGGTTTTATTGTCTTTTATATCATTATTTGAAGTTTGGATATTATTATATTGCATTTCAATTTTTGGTTTGAAGGTCTATTATAAAATATGTCTTCTGTCTAAATAGTAAGTGATTTCTTTCTCAATCTTACAGTTGTTTCATCAAAGTTGTTTGCAAGGAGGAAATGAGTTTGTATACTTTTTATCTATTTTCAGTTGTATAGATGGGTTAATAAGCCTATCATATATATACTATGCTCAAATGATTGCAGGAGAACAATACATCAATTTACTAAATTTTGAGATAGATAATGTAGGCTATATCTTAGTGAGTTTGGGACTATTCAATCTTCCCATGTGTGATAAAAAAGTTACTATAGCAAGTTTAGTAATCTTAAATTTACATTAGAAATAGGCAGAAATAGCTTTGCCATAATGATGTCCCCCATAATTTTTGCCTCCATTGAAAAATAATTTTTGGTGACAAGCTCCTTGTAAACTATGAAAGTATGCATATAATTTATTCTCTGATATGAATTTTGTGTTTTCTTTATCCTATACATTATCTTCAAATCAACTCTCTTTAAATATCCCATACATTATCTTACCAAATGAATTCTCTTTAGTTTTAAGAGATGTTATTAAATGGATGGCAATACTATTAGGGAAAATCTCTTGATTTTTAGTTAGAGTGAGTTCACTAGACCTATTTAAGTTAAATTTATCTATCATCATCCCTCATTATTTGATTAATCTTCCCTAGGTAGTGATAAAGACAATATCATGTTTATTGTTGATAATATGATTGTCTATTTTCTGATAGGAAACTACATATATATGTACACACATGCACATGTGCAAAAAAGAAAACAAAAAAAACAAAAACAAAAACAAAAAACTATGGTTGCATTTATGTTTTTTGATGTGAACATGGGAACACTTGAATGGTGTGACAATTTTTTTCCTTTGATGTCCAATCTTCCTAATCAATACATCTTGTAATGGTTATAATTGATGGTTGATTACGATGATCATTTGAGAAATACATAAGGTGATAATATTGACATGCTTCATAACTGATATTTCATGGTTAACATTACCATTTATTGCAGATTGGTTTGGTAATTGATGTTCTTTTTGGTTATCTCCTCACTGATAATAATTGTTGGATGATCATGTTGTTTATCTTATCAGGTTGCTTGCTAACTTTATTATATCATCTTTGTATTAATAATGATAAGTATTTGTATTCATATATGATCAATGGATGGATGCTATGATTTGACAACCATATCTTCATTAGGAATCATACTTCATGTTTTCTTGATGATGATCAATAAGGGATGTCATCTTAAGGACATGATGAATTATGGAATTATCATTTTATTTCTAAATTCATGATTCACATACTAACAAGTTGGGTATCAGGTATCCAAATGATTGTTATACTTGATAACATGTGAGCTCAATGTTTGGATCATACTTTGGTTCTATGCTAACAAAGGTATATGGTATCTTCAACCCTGGCTCACTTCACTTGATCTCAATTCTCATGTGCACTTACTTGAAGCTAGATAGGAGAATTTTCATATATATAAGACTTCAAAATTTTCTTTGAAAAGACCTTGATGCTATTGAATTTATTGAAAGAGTATACAAATTATCTTCTTGAACTTCTAACTACTATGTACAATTTTCAAATTTCTATTTATTATCTTGAGGTGGTAATGGTTTGCCTCACCTTAACCACATATGTGTTTCATTGCTATCTTTTTATTAGGTTAACAATGAGGGCATCACAAATCCAAATAAGTATGAGTGATGTACCTTCTAATTTTTTGATTGAATCAGAATTTGGTCTTACATTTTTCCCTTCATAAGATGTTGATTCTTTCATAAAATACCTTCATCCAATTAGTTCAAACCAACTTTTTATGTTTATGAACATTGGGAAGCCAAAAAGACATTTTTGACAACTTTTCCAAAATTGAATTTTTGCATATTTGCAATTTCTTGTCAAATATGACAACTTTTTGCATTTTTTATCCTAATGGACACCAATTGATCCCAAACATTTAGGAATGGTAGGAAATGCATGTTTAAGGTGAAACAAACATGTTTTCCATTATTGAACACCAAAACACTCAAAAACCATGAATTAGGTGTTTTAGTGGTGAAGTTTAGAAACCAATGAAATAAAAAAATATTTAAGAATTTACATCTTCAAGAAGAATTAAGAATGAAGTGACACAAAGGAGGATATTAACAAAGAGCATTGTAATAAAAAAACTTTTCATTTATTATAATATGGGTGAATTTGAGCGAGGTGACCAAATATTTCTTTCAAAACCATATGTGCAGATATAAATATTAAGTATAACATGTCCAATATTTTTGTAGATATGCACATTAAATAGACCAATTTTTTCTTTCAAAACCATATGTGAAAATATTACCATTAAGTACAACATGTCCAATATTTTTGTAGATATACACATTAATTACACCAAATTTTTCTTTCAAAACCATATGGGCATATTTTCCTATGAAGAAAGACTACACCTGGCAATATGAACCCAAATAAAATAATGAGATAGTTGCTAGATTTTGGTCTTGGTTCTAAAGAAAATTTTATAAAAATGTATTGTCCTTTCAAAAAGTGTAAGGGCTTAAAGAATCGAAGAATTGCAATCACAACAGACCAAAGTCATTATAGGCAACATGGTCACATTGAAGGGGGGCACAATTTTTTTTATTGGTGAATGTGGAGGTGGCAAGGGATCAAAATGTTATTGTACATGATGTGGATTGTCAGGTAAAAGGAATGCATTTTATGTTCTACTAGTTAATCAAATACTTGTAATAGTAATAAAAAAAACAAGAGTATCCCAAGTTAACCCATTTCGTTGTTATTGCAACATAGCCCCCTTTAGTGTAATAGCCTCGTGCTCCTCAAAATAGGATGAGACATCACAATTTGATATTGCATGTTCTACAAGAGGAGGAGAATGAGGAATATATTGATCCTCCTATTAAGAAAGCTAAGAAAAACAAAAAGAAGAAATGATTTTTTTTAAATGCTCTTTGATAAACCTTGTTTGATAAACTTTGTTGGATAATGAAAGAACGTTGTTTCAAGTAATTATCTATCAATTTTGCATATTAATACTGATTTTTATGTCATGTTAATGAATATTGTTGTGTGTTAATGAATTTTATATCATATTAATGAATGTTATGTGATTGTATTGATTGAATGTTATAGTTCATAAACGGATGAATGAATGAATGATGTCTATGTAATTAGATGTTAATGGAGAATTTAGATTGATGTTAGGGGGCGGGGGTTGAGGCCAGATGAGATTCAACCTTCATGTGGTTGGCCTTGTTAAATAGAGAATATTATAGTATTCTTGAAACTAAGTGAAGTTCAAACTAACATACTTTCATTAGTTAATCAATTTCATTCATTGTAGCTCTAGAATGATGGGATGGTACTCTATGGTATAGGTACTCGGTCTTCCAGCTTCATCAACTTTTCCACTTGCCTCATTTTGGGTCTTGTAGTTGGATTTGGATGGGAGCACCACAACCCTATCCCTACTAATTGTTCCATTTCAACCTTCTCAAAGTCCCCATTTAACTTTATATCTATAGCATCCAAAAATTTTCCTTAACCATAGAGATTCCATACCCACTCTACAAGCCTCATATGATGCTCTTGCAAGCTCACATCTACTACTCTCTTTCCTATAGCAATTTCCAAGGCCACAGCTCCCCAAAGCTATAAACATCTAATTGGGCTTGTTCTTCCTATCATGACACACTTGGGAGCTAGGTAAGTGAGGGTTCTAGATGCAATTGTAATCTGAGACAAATTATTGTACTCCAACATCCAGGCTAAATCAAATTATTAAAGTCAAAGCTTTCATCTCCTTTGTTTGATACAACTACAATAACATCAATTTACCATAGCAAGTATCTCATGCATGTATGGAACTTGGGCCCAACTATGCATTAAGAACCAACTCAATGCTAAGGTGAAGGATTTGATGCATGATGGAAGCAAGTGTTCAAAGCATCTCAAACTCACAAAAAATAACATGGCTAAGATCACAATAGCTACATAACCTTTCACTCGGACAATGTTCCTCAGTAAGAAAAAGTGATCATATGTTTGAAAAGCAATAGTCACTAAGATTTCAAACACAACCTCACATTTGAACACCTAGAATTATTCCATTTCATTCATCCCAATTTCTCCAAAAAAATAATGGGCTCAACAATGAACCCATAAGCAAACTTATACCAAGAGATTGGAGCTACACCATATCTTTTCCTTCAAGGTTTGCATCTTTAAGGAACTTTTAGTCATAGGGAATGTAACAAGAGCATGTTCCCAAAGAATTTTTCTAGAATGATATCCTTTCAATAGTGATGCCTTTTGAAAACCACTATGCATGCAAGAATGTACACTACATTAGAAATGGGTACCAATGGGTGGCAAAAAGGAAAAGATGCCCCATATTATGAAATAAAGTAGACTTGTTAAATATAGAGGTTGCAACCTTGTATAAAAAACATTAGAAACTTGGTGTTAGGTAAATTTCTCAGAATAAATTAACATAATTTTTCCAAACATTAAAACACATAATGTTACCCCCCAACATCCATTTTGAACAAACATTAGCATATTGGGATGTATAATAGGCTGTGTGTTCCACCAAAAAGACTATGCTAAGGCAAAAAAACAAGAGACAAAACCATTATACATAGGATTGCGAGTGAATATCTTAGTAAATCTAACAATTATTTCATCCATTTTGATGGTGAGTACTTGTTGATTCATTTGTGCAATTATCTAGGGGCTCCTCATTCTTATTTCTCTCGTGTTTTGTTTTGACTCTTAGTTACTACAACACAAGTTTTTTTTTTTCTTTTTTTTCATAAATAAGTATTTGAACTTTTTCTTTGAGGGCATGACAATATTAAATTCATCACTTCATAAACTTGGGAAAAGATTGATTGGTTCATTTATCCTAGTGCCTCTTTACTATATTCCTCTCTACATGTTAAATTAGTTCATAACAAAGATCTTTACTATATTATCAAATTTTTTAATTGTGGATTCATAACAAAGATCTATTGATATCATTAAAATTCTTGCAATATATGAATTTCAAAATTTACAGAGAACTATTCATAAAGCACAGGGCACAATGCATGCTTCAAGGACACTTGGTACAAAAGAAGCATACTACAATCTTGACATTTTATTGCAACTTTTACTAATTAAATTATACACATGTATACTTTATATTATGATATGTGTGAATATAGGTTTATATGTTTGAGAGATGCCTTCTTCATTGAATTTATTTGTTACTAGTGACCTCTAGTTGATATTAATTTGATAATTTGGTTCATTACTCTAGATGGCTAATAGGTACTTAGATACTTTTGATAGCTATTCATTAAATCCAAGGCTAATAAAAGAAATTTATCCAAATAGAAATCAACTTAGATTAACTAGTAGGGACCAAGAATTCAAAATATTAAAATTATTTGCTCAATTAAATGTAGGAGAATAAATGTATTTATTATGAGTAACTTAGCTATGTTACTTGTTGAAAAATTTTGTTTAGGTGTTAGAAATGCATGTATGGCTCTAAACCTATGCATGAAACATTCATTGCATGGACATGTCTTATGAAATATGAGTTTAAAAGTTAAGGATTTGATAATGTATCAAGAGATTTAGAATGATAATCTGGGGATCAATAACAAAAGGGATTTAGTATGGGATGTTGGCCAATATCACACACAATTATGCTAGTTATAAGTTGATCATTGGATTTATGTATATAATCAAGTTGGCCCCAATAATAAGGGCAAAGGACTTTTATGCATTTTTTCCATTCTAATCATAAATATCCTTTGGTCTCAATTTTCCTAAAAAGCTTATTTCTACACTTACAATATTTTTCTTTGAACATACGATTTATTTTGTTTTGTTTAGCCAAGGATAGTGACCTATCTTTGACAAAATAGTTTTTCTTTATAGTGGTATTAGATCTTGTATTCATATTACATTCCCAATGTGTGATTTAATGGCAAAAAACATATGTATCTTTTGACTAAAAAGACAAGATCTTTATTTTTTTCGACATAAATTTACATGTTTAATGATTGAATGTATTAGAATAGAACATCTAAGGAAAGAAAATATCTAAGGAAATTGATTGTCATGAACAAATTGTGAGACTTCAATGCATAGCTTTTCAGTCTTCTTTTATAAAATCTCTCTCTCTCTCTCTCTCTCTCTCTCTCTCTCTCTCTCTCTCTCTCTCTCTCTCTCTCTCTCTCTCTCTCTCTCTGTGTGTGTGTGTGTGTGTGTGTGTGTGTGTGTGTGTGTGTGTGTGTGTGTGTGTGTGTGTGTGTGTGTGTGTGTGTGTGTGTGTGTGTGTGTGTGTGTAGTGCCTCTCGTGTTTGCAGTCTATACCTTGTCTATTTTGATTCAAGAGATACTTGATACTCTTACTATTATTTGTACCTTGAGATGACCTCAGAGTCAAATGTTATACGTTGATTCAGTACCATAGAAGCTATACTACTATGTTGTTCAGTTTATCATATTTACATGTTGATGCTATTTTGAGATGATGGTAGATCTATGAGGATATCTAGTTATATAGTTATTGGGACATATTTGATGATTATGTTATGAGATGGATCTTATGCTATGGTTATTTACTTCATTCTTGTTCTTTATTCTTTATGCAAACATGAGTGGTGTAAATGGATTAATTAGTTATTTAATACATTAATTGCTTCAGCTATTATATTTTATGCAATTGCACTTGATCATGTGTTTTAGTATACAGGATTTATATCCCTAGTAGTGGCCTATAGAGTTATTGATTCAACTATTCATATTTTACCAATGTCATCCCCTTATTTTCATTTTTTTAAATTAAAACCTTTTAGTGATTAGTAAATCCAAACTCATCTGCATTATGTGATTAGACTAGTGAGCATGTTTATGCATTTAGAGGTTCACATTGTCGTGAAAGAGTTAAGTGATTTTCTGTGATTTTAGATTTTAAGGTTTTAAATCTTTTTGGATTTAATTTCTAGCAGCTTTTCCTTAGGTGAATTCTCATTATGGAGAATAACTTGTTTTCATTTGGTTCAATTCAAAGTCTAGCTACTCTAGTTGGCTATTTTCCCTAATCTACTATTCACTCAAAAAGTGAATAAGTATTGAAAAAAGTAATTTTATTATTAACTTCTCACTTTTTGAAATAGAAAATTAGAGAGCTTTTTGAGAATCCTCTTCTAAAGGATTCAAATTTTGTTCATTTTAGGAGCTATGAGCATGGAGATTTTGTGAGGTTAGTCTCATTAGATCTAGCTTGGGGAGTTCTTCCTTTGCTGTCACTTTCAGTAGTTTCAGCAGGATATTTATTTTATTCTGTGGGTTTTAGTTTCTACCTCTTTTGTTGTCAAGAAGGGCCTTCCCATTTTATTGTTTCTACTCTATTTCAACTTCTATTTCTTGTAACAGTATATTAGGAGGCTGAGAACTAGTGTTCCCCTCTATTTCTATTTCTTGGTTTTGCCCAGTTGGTTGGGTATGAACATTTTCACTATTTTCAAAATGGGGATTTGGGATTTTGAGCCATTGTGCTAGTTGATTTTGGATACAGTGTCCAAACTCTTTTATTATTGGATTTTTGGGGGTTTTGTACCTAAAGGTCAAATGGGTTTTAACTTTAGAATTTTCTAATTTTTGGGGTTTTTACCTCATTTTGTGTGTCACCCAATTTTTTCAAGTTTTCTTGGCATGAGTTGGGTCGTGGACCTAGATTATCTATTTGGATATCGATCAAACCTTTATTGCACTTTTATAATCCTTTGGGATGTGTGTCATAGTTTTCCTCCCAAGTTTATTTTTCAGTTGAGTGACTTTCTACTCTATGTTATGATCTAGTCCTTGTGTCATGATCTTCATGATAGTGGTGTGCCACATAAGAGTATATGCACATAAATTTGTCGAGTGATTTTCAAGGTCCAATATTTCATGGTACTTCCAAAAGTTATGATCATTGGGGATGGCTTGGGAATTTTCATGCCTACAAGCACTCATCATCAGATGAGCATGGGCAGGGTAGGGTAGCATATGGAGGGGGCTTCTATCTCACAGCCACATGATCATTGTGCCCAAAGGGTTGGCAGATGAAAGGAAGTTTTAAATAAGTGACAACTAAATAAAATATAAGGTGGTAATAAAACTTAATAATATCTGCTAGAGCCTTTCCATTGAGGGAGTTGAATCTACACATTCCATGATTGGGCTTGTTGATGCCAAGTGACTCTCCATTATGTCAGCCCCTACTTAGTAGACCATTGAGTTGTCTGACCATGACCTGTAGTTTATGCATTGTCTTTGTCTTGGATTTAGTCATCATACTGCCTGGCATTAGTGTTAGCCATGGATGTTTTTTGTGTGTGTGTTTTTGGTTGGATTATTATCTCCATCAACATGGCAAGAGTAGACCTATGGGTGCCACATTGTTGGGAGGCATAGCTACCTTCACTACTACTAGGGACCAATGTACAAAGATGGTCTTTTGTCCTAGTACAACCATTGTTAGATGTTGTCACTTAGTACTTTGGGTTCTAAAGTATACTTTCTTGTGATTTATGCTTTCATTGGAATGTTTTTATATCATGTTTAGATTATGTTAGTTGCTGTCACATTTCCTTGTTATGTTGATTAGCATGTGATAGGTGATGTTATCTACTTGGAGGATTATCTTATGCTTTATTTCTAGCATGTTAGATTTCCTTATGCATGTGTTAGTAGTGGCATCCCTATTACAATAGTACCAATGTTTTGATCAGTGGCTTGGGATGTTATGGATAGGTAATGGCTAGAGCCCATGATGGTCTTATGATGCCATTGATGGTTGGGAGCAACCACCTACTTAGTTTGGTTATTTTTCTCATTGCAATTTTTTTTATGTTTAAATGTGATGTTTCTTTCAGTACACTATGATGTTCCCCTTCTATTCTTTTCCTTCATTGTATGGTTAGATGGTTAGATGTTATTTCTAACTTTCCATCTTTTAGATATAGTTTGAGTATTCATGCCTTGAAATGTGGTTCTAGTACTCCTCGGTGTGGAGGAACTTCGTTACTTAGTTTTCTTATCTTCCTTCTTTTTTTTCTACTTTTTTTTCTTATGTGTTGATTTGGGATCTCACATGAGATTGCACTTTCTCATGCGAGGATGCAAGTCTTTGCACGACATGTTGGGTTTCTTCATGTGGCTTGGCACTTTCTCGCATGTAACCCTACACTAATCTTGGGATGTCTTGGTGGTATGGCCAAACACTTCCTCGCATCATTGTGCATATCTTCACATGAAAAGGAACTTCTTTGCATGACATGTTGTACATCTTTGTGTGAGAATCTGGCACTTTGTTGGCCTCATGTGAAAAATAGGGGCTATCTAGGCTTGTCAAAGAAAAGTTTGAAAGTTGGTTTTGGATACCCTTTTAGGTTTTACACCTTCCTAGTTCAAAATAGATTTTCTATGGGGTTTAAAATATATTATTTAAGTATAAGTTGACATATATTGAATTCCTTATACTTAAGATATATTTTAATATATTAATGACTCTTTTGAGATAGGTTCCAAACCTCTGCAAGCTAAGATAGAGATTCTAGGAAATTTTAGGGCTTCAAAAATTTAAACTTACCCAAATTTTAGGCCTTTAAGATTTTAGACTCAGCCAATTTTTAGGAGTTAGCATTGGTCTTTTAGCTTGGTTGATCTCTTATGTTTTCTTATTTATGTTTTAATCAGTGGTGACACTTGGAGATCTTTGGTGGTTGGTTATTGGTTAGTCTTCCATTAAGATCTTTATGATCCACATATGATGGTTGTCTTGTGCTTTCATGCTTGTTTTAAAAAAAATTATGTTACTTGTATTTCATCCTTGTTTCCAAGGATCTCTGGGTGGGGCATTACATCTGGTATCAGAGCCCATTTTGCAACATTGGGATCTCTATCTTATGCTTCCACTATGGTTTTGTTTGCTATTGTGTATTGCTATATTATGTTTGATTATTTGATACCTCATCTATTCATTTTTTTGACTCTTATTCTTGTGATCCAACTTTTTTGACATCACCTTGTTGTTTACATAGTGATGCCTCTTACACATAGACCTGATGACTGTGGTGCTACCTATAGTGGTAACCATGGAGAAGAACATCATGAAGAGGGACGATAGGAAGGAGAGGGAGAACATGGTAATATTAATTAGAATTTCATGGGAGCATTTATGCTAGTGCTCTAGGAAATCTTTGTTCAGTTGGTCCCTCGTGTTGAGGAGTGCCAGCATGATCATGATCAGGAAGAGGGATCCCATCATGGAGTTTCCCATTAGTTAGAGAATAGGGAGGAAGAGCATGAATGGGAACATTCTGGTACACCACCTAGTGGAAGAAGGCACCAATGGAGGGTTCATGGTTAGGATGATGTTGATCTCACTCATATTGAGATGATGCAAGAACTTTAGAGGTCCAAACCACTAGAGTTTGATGGCCAAGGAACAAGGCTCAAGGATGAGGCCTGGCTACTTGATATGGGGTGTTTTTTCTCATTATTACCTTATGGGAGAAACATAAAGGCCCATTATGTGATCACATAGCTAAGGGAACATGGTTCCATTTAGTGGGATGGAGAGAGTGAAAAGCTTGGTATCAATATCATAGATCTCACCTGGGAGATCTTTGACAAAAGGTCTAGAGAGAAGTTTATGTCACCACAGTATTGTGAGGCTCACATTGATGAATTCCATGAGCTTAAATAGGGCTTCATGATAGTTGATTAGTATGAGAAGAAGTTCCTTGGCCTAAAATAGTATTTGAACTATAGGCATGATGATGCACTCATTACCCAACACCTTGTTAGAGGCCTTAGAGACTACATCATTGGAGATGTTCATGCTCATCAACCGAGGACACTTTCTCTTGTCGTGGACAAGGTAAGGATCATAGAGAGAAATTTGGCTTGGGGGTATAGTGGTAAATCTAGTTCTTAGAATGAAAGTGCACGATGTTTGGGGCAAGATGCATAGTATTCTCAGTCCTCTGGAAAGGTCTAGACTCAATCAACACCCTCTCAGAATGGTCCTCACCATAAGAATAAGAAGATTTTTTGGACCAAATGTGGATAGGATTCTAGCACCTTGGGTAAGAAAGGAGATAGTTAGAACTGAGGATAGAAATCTTAGCAGGATCCTCCTCCTTAAAGTGCTTAGTAGGATTCTAGTAGGTGTAGTACACCTTATCCTAGTGCTACCCAAGGTGGTTGCAGAACAAATTCCAACTTTACAAGGAACTATTACTCTTGTGGTTAGCCTGGCAATAGGATTTTCTAGTGTTCCATTAAACCATCCATAGGACCTTGTAAGGGCACAGTGAGATCTGGGCCCAGTATAGGAGATGAGGTTCAGAATCACAGAGTCTTTGTGATAGTTGACAACTGTCAATCAGATCATCAAAGTACAATAGTCAAGGCTATAGTTACATTGCATGGTATTTCAACTTTAGTTTTGTTTGAATCTGGTGCTTTTGATTCTTTCATTTCACCATTTATTATTTAGCAATGTGGGCTAGTGGCAATGTGTTAAGTTGATTGGTGGAAAGTTGAGTTAGCCACATGTTCCAAAGTGGTTGTTGACTCATTGGTTAGGAGTTGTGCTTTGAATTTGACTACCTTCACCACCATAATGGATCTACGCATTTTACCTCTAGGATTTTATGACATTATGTTGGGAATGGATTGGTTAGTTGTTCATTAGACAAATATCAATTGCAATCATAATGTGGTATAGTGTGTAGATGACACAAATGGGTAAGTAGAACTTTTGGGAGTTCAAAGACCAATTTCACTTCATATGATCTCAGCTAATCCATTGAAGTGGATTGTGCAGAAGGGTTGTTAGTTGTTTCTTATTTATGTCAATGATCTTGAGGAAGCCAAGAGCCATGGTGACACTTGATGACCACCCACTCCTTTGTGAGTATGTAGATGTGTTTACTAATGAGATTCCAAGTATGCCACCATAGCATGACATTGATTTTTAGATCGATCTTGTACCAGGAGTGGAGCTGATTTACAAGCTCCTTATCATGTGACTATTTAGGAATTGAGTGAGCTCAAATTATAGTTGGAGGAATTGTTGGCTAAGGGCAATATTCATCCTAGTGTATCCCCATGGGGTGCACAAGTCATCTTTGTAAAGAAGAAGTATTAGTAGTTGAACAAGGTGATGGTGAAGAACCATTATCCTTTGCTAAGGATAGATGACTTGTTTCATCAGATGAAGGGAGCATGAGTGTTCTCAAAGATTGATCTAAACTTAAGATACCATCAGCTTTTATTCAAGAGGCTAATATTCATCGAACAACTTTTTGTACACAGTATGGGCATTATGAGTTCATAGATGTACCCTTTGGGTTAACCAAGGTGCCATTAGTGTTTATGAGTTTGATGAATGGTGTATTTTGCACTTACCTTGATCAATGTGTCATTGTATTCTTGGATGACAAATTGATCTATTCAAAGACTGTGGAGGAGCATGAAGTCCATTTATGTCAGGTATTGCAGTGGTTGAGACACCATTAGTTGTATGGAAACTTGAGTAAATGTGGGTTCTTCTAGTCAAAGGTGAAGAATTTGGGACACATCATCACTAGTGATGGAATTAGAGTGGATTTGGAGAATATTTGTGCCATCATGGATTAGTTGATACCCACTAATGTTTCAAAAGTTTATAGTTTCCTAGGATTGGTGGGTTACTACCATCACTTCGTGAAGGATTTCTCACAAGTAGCTCATCCCATCACTTCTCTTTAGAGGAAAGGTAAGAAGTTTTTTTGGTTAGACCAGTGTGAGGCAACATTTAACACTCTTAAGGAGCATTTGACTAGTGCACTAGTCCTTGTAGCCCCTAATCCTATAGGTGACTTCATGGTTTGTACAGATCCTTCATTGGAAGGCGTGGGTGTGGTGTTGAAGCAAGATGGTTGAGTAATTGCATATGAGTCTAGGAAACTCAAGTATCGTGAGCTTAACTACCCCACTCATGATTTGGAACTTGTGGCCATGGTGCATGCCCTTGTCCATCAGAGGCATTTTCTTTTGGGACATAGGTTTGAGTTGCATAGTGATCATAGGAGCTTGTAGTACATCTTTACTCAGCCAAACTTGAATGCATAACAGTGTCACTGGATGGAGTTCTTATGTGAGTATGACTTTGATGTTGATTACATTAAAGGGAAGGAGAATGTCATCATGGATGCCTTGAGTAGGAGGTGACATGAGGTATTAGTGATGTCATTGGGAGTGGATTTGTGAGGTTGTATCTTGGAGGCTTTGCCTAGTGACACTTGGTATCAAGAAGTGAGGGCGAAGATCAAGTTTGGACGTACCCTTGAGGGGAGATTTTATGGTTATGTTCTTGAGTCTGATGGACTACTATGACACATGGGACATATCTATGTACCTATGTTAAGTGATCTTTGTACCTTGGTTTTGTTAGAAGCACATCATGCACTATATTCTACACATCCTAGTGTTAAGAAGATGCATGTTGATCTCAAATAGTTGTACTTCTGGGTAGGGATGAGATGTGATATTGCTAATTTTGTTACTAGATGTCTTGAGTGCCAGAGAGTGAAGGTAGAGCATCAGCATCTGGTGGGTCTTTTGCAGCCACATTCCATTCTAGAGTGGAAGTGGGATACAATATCCATTTATTTTATCATAGGGTTGCTTATGTCATCATCAAGACATGATTGTATTATGCTAATAGTGGAAAAATTGTCCAAGGTAGCATATTTTTTGCCCATGAGAGCATCCTACATAGATTCTTTTGTAGTGCATGCTTTCTTGGAGGATATAGTTCATTTGCATGGGATTCCTAGTCAGATCATTTCAGATAGAAATCCAATGTTTACTTTTGCATTGTGGACATCTCTCCAATATGCTTTGGGTGCACAGCTCAATTTTAGTTTGGCTTATCATCCAGAGACTGATGGTCAAACTAAGAGAGTGAACCAAGTTCTGGAGGATATGCTTCACATGTATGTTATGGATAGGTAGGTGATGTGGGAGGACTACTTGTACCTTGTTGACTTTGCATACAAAAATTTTTATCATAGTTTTCTTGGCATGTCATCTTTCCAGGCCTTATATAGTAGACCATGTCGTACTCCTTTGAGTTGGGATCATTTAGAGGACTGAGTTCTTTTGGCTCTAGAAATGCTTTAGGATATGGAGCAGTAGGTTGTTTGCATTAGGGAGCATTTGGTTATTGCTTAGGATAGGTAGAAGAAGTATGCATATGCCCATAGGTTAGATCATCACTTTTTTGTTGGTTATAGGGTGTTTTTGTGAGTGTATTCAAGGAAGAACCCCATCTGTTATGGGAAAGGCTCTAAGTTGGCACCACATTTTTTTGGACATTTTGAGATCCTCAAGATGATTGGTCATGTTTCTTATCGACTAGCATTTCCACCTAGCCTATTGCACATCCATGATGTCTTTCATGTTTCTATTTTGAGGTAGTATATTCTAGATGTGACCCATGTTCTTGATTGGGATGCTTTGTAGGTAGAAGATGGGTAGCTTACTTTGGAGCCTATTTGTATCCTATAGTAGTAGAGGTTGACCTTACAAGGTTGGGACATTGATGAGGTAAGGGTCTAATGGGACCTGAGCAATGAGACCTCTGCGACTTGGGAAGATGCTACGCGACTAAGGGGATTTTACCCCTATCTTTTTTGTTGGCTTCTATGAGTAAGCTTATTCTAGTGGGGGAGGATGTAGTGTCTCTTGTGTTTTTAGTCTGTACCTTGCCTATTTTTATTCGAGAGATACTTGATACACTTATTGTTATTTGTACCTTGAAATGACTTAAGGGTCGAATGTTATACTTTGATTCAATACCATAGAAGCTATATTGCTATGTTGTTCATTTTATCATATTTGCATGTTGATGCTATTTTGAGATGATAGTAGATCTATGAGGATATTTGGTTATATGCTATTGGGATATATTTGATGATTATGTTATGAGATGGATCTTATGTTATGGTTATTTACTTCATTCTTGTTCTTTATGCTTTATGCGAATGTGAGTGGTGTAAATGGATTAATTATTTATTTAATGCATTAATTGTTTTGGCTATTATACTATATGCAATTGCACTTGATTATGTGTTTTAGTGTGCAGGATTTATATCATGGAGTAAGTAATTCAGCTATTCATATTTTACCAATGTCATCCCTGTATGGTTGACATATTCTTATTTTAATTATTTTAAATTAAAACCTTTCACTGATTAGTAAATTCAAACTCATCTGCATTATGTGATTAGACCAATGACTGTGTCTATGCATTTAGAGGATTGCATTGTCGCAAAAGAGTTAAGTGATTTTCTATGATTTTGGGTTTTTGAGTTTTAAATATTTTTAGATTTAATTTATGGCAGCTTTGCCTTAGGTGAATTCCCTTTACAGAGAATAACCTTTTTTTTTTGGGTCAATTTAGAGTCTAGCTACTCTAGTTGGCTATTCTCCCTAATTGACTATTCACTCAAAAAGTGAATAAGTATTGGAAAAGGTGATTTTATTATTCACTTCTCACTTTTTGAAATAGAAAATTGGAGAGCTTTTCGAGAATCCTCTTCTGAAGGATTCAAATTCTGTTTGTTCTAGGTGCTATGAGCATGGGTTTTTTGCAAGGTCAATTTCATTGGATCTGGCTCGGGGAGTTCTTGCATTACCATCACTTTCAGCAATTTTGATAGGATATTTATTTTATTCTATGGGGTTTCAGTTTTTTCCCTTCTTTTTTGTCGGGTAGGACCTTCCCATTTTATTGTTTTTCCTTTGTTTCAAATTTTGTGTCTTTTAGCAGTATGTTAGGAGGCTGAGAACTAGTGTTCCCCTCCATTCCTATTTGTTGGTTCTATCTTGTTGGTGAAGTATGAATGTTTTCCCTATTTTCGGGATGGGGGTTTGGGGTTTTGAGCCATTATGTTGGTCATTTTTGCATATAGTATCCAACTCTTTTATTATTGGATTTTTGGGGATTTTGTACCCAAAGGTCAAATGGCTTTTAATTTCAAATTTTTCTATTTTTGGGGGTTTTTACCTTGTTTTTCATGCCACCCAATTTTCTTAGGTTTTCTTGGCATGAGTTGGGTTCTGGACCTAGATTATTTATTTGGATATCGGTCAGACTTTTATTGCACTTTTATGATTCTTTGGGATGCTTTTTGTTCTCATCTAGTCCTTGTGTTATGATCTTCATGATAGTGGGGTGCCACACACGAGTACATGCACGTACATTTGTTGGGTGACTTGTAGGGCCTGATCTTCTATAGTACTTTCAGAAGTTATGATCATTGGGGTTGGGTTGGGAATTTACATGCCTACAAGCACTCATTGTTGGATGAGCATGGGTAGGGTAGGGTAGCATATGGAGGGGTCTTCTATCCTGCATCCTAGTGATCATTGTGCCTAGAGGGTTGGCAAAAGAAAGGAAGTTTTCAATAAGTGATAACTAAATAAAACATTGGGTGGTAATAAGACTTAAGATAATAATTTGTGCTAGAGCCTTTCTATTGATGGAGTTGAATCTATACATTCCAACATTGGGCTTGTTGATGCCAAGCAACTCTCCATGATGTCAGCCCTTACTTAGTAGCCCATTGAGGTGTCTGACTAGGACTTGTAGTTTATGCATTATCTTTATCTTGGATTCAATCATCATACTACCTGGCATGAGTGTTAGCCATGGATGTTTGTCTAGCATGTGTTTGTGGTTGGATCATTATCTCCATCAGTAGGATGTGAGTGGACCTATGTGTGCCATGTGGTTGGGACACATAGCTACCTTCGCCACTACTAGGGACTGATGTACAAAGACGGTCTTTTGTCCTAGTACAACCATTGGTGGATGTTTTCACTTGGTACTTCAGGTTTTAGAGTATGCTTTCTTATGATTTATGCTTTCATTGGAATGATTTTATATCATGTTTAGATGATTTTAGTTAGTATCGCATTTCCTTGTTATGTTGATTACAATGTGATAGGTGATGTTATTTACTTGTAGGATTATCTTATGCTTTACTTCTAGCATGTTAGATTTCCTTATGATTATGTTGTAGCATGTGTTAGTAGTGATGTCCCTATTACAATAGTATTGATGATCTAATCGATGGCTTGGGATGTTATGCACAGGGGATGGCTAGGGCCTACAATGGTCTTATGATGCCATTAATGGTTGGGAAGAACTACATACTTAGTTTGGTTGTTTTGTTCAGTACAATGTTATTTACGTTTAAATGTGATGTTACTTTCAGTACACTATGATGTTTCTC